>ML841547.1:26952-40576 GCA_009831015.1 Picea engelmannii | reverse complement strand
CATAACATTACATGAAATTCCTTGAGAAAATGAGGTGCATTCATGGCTTTTTATAGCATTGCTTTGGGATTTTGTGTAACTGCCTTGTAGTGTGAAAAGAGGCCATTTAGGGCATTATTAGGTCTTTGACCAGCCTACCATGCGGATTCAGCTTAGATTTGAGGGTCAAATCGGCTTGGGAGTTGATCCATAAGTGGTTGGGAGGCCGACCACTTCAATAAATGCACTGTTTAGCAGGTGTGAGGCTTTTTGCGCTAACAGCCACGCATCGTGCGCATATGCGCGCATGATACGTTTTTGTTCCGCGCATGTGCACGCACGCCCAACTTCTGTAAAGCGCTCTTCAATTTTTCACTACTTTGTATAGTTTTTGACCTTTTTTGAATGTTGTAAGATTAATTCAGGGCCATGAATGACTTCATTGCTATTTGATGATGCTGATTTCTTGTCACCATGTGTGGATGAAATTTCAGTGATAACAGATGCCCCCTGATGGATGAGGTTAGGAGCATACATATAGCCGAAATCCATCAATGTTTCTTCTACTGAGAATGTTGTTGTAAGATAGATAAATAGTGGGATCGTTCAGAGCAATCCTTTGGAGGAGAAAGGAACCGGTAAGACCCGACCTTCCATAAGGTGCATAAAAATATACAACTGTGTACAAACGAGGTGGGCATGCCCCATGCTCGTGTGGTGTAACTCTGGAAAAAAAGATGATGGAAGCGTTGTTGTAGACAACTGCAGCGCCCTCAAGGGCGATTGTGATAGAGGCAGAAGAAAATTCTGCAAATGAACATGCTCTGAATCAATAGGCATTGATCATAGTACTGAGTAGCGGCAATGATGTGGGCATTGATAGCCCTGCCAAGTTCAGAGGTCTTCGGCAAATAAAAGAACTAACTGCAAATAGTCGCAAAGTAAGACCCACCGTAACATGAGAAGGTGTTTCTTCGAATGTTACGGGGGTCAACGACAGCAGGGAGCAATGGTGTTTCACCCTGTGCCGTCTGATATCTCTCATTGAGTGGAGAATGAGAATCAAGATACTGTCTCCCTTCTGGAAAATTGTGCTGATGTCGACAAAAGGGGAACGCGAATCCCATAAGCAAACGGCTTCATGGAATCTACTGAGGTGAGGAAGTGGAAGAGGTACATGGATGAAGTCAAGAAGTGGGAAGACTCAATACTACCCTTGGTTGGAGGATGGATGAGATAAAGAGTGGTTGCAACTGTGTAACAAGGTCGAGTGTCAGGGGGACGACAAGACCGGTGATAAGTTGTGCCAGAGGTGGGACAAGGTGAACAAATTCAGAGGGTAAAGGTAAGTGACCTGTGGAGTGCTCTAAAGATATGGACGATGTCGGCAAGGGTAGATGATGAGTAATGCTCCAACCAAGGGTGACATGGTTGCGTGTGGCCAAAAGGAAGTAAGCAAGTCACCAAAGGTGACAAGAAAAAGATAATGAAATGACGGGAAATAAAGGCGTTTGTACAATAAATAATGAATAATGTTTTGGGGAGAAATGTACAAATACAGAAATGGGTGCCCCAGTGTGAGATGGGTGGCCCAAAGAGGGAATAATGTGTTTGGAAGACTGACGAAGGGTGGGGGGCCCATTGGTGAGTTTCTGTATGAGGTAGGTGAAATGAAGGTAGGTTTGCAGATGGGCAAACTGATTGTGGATGAAATGGAGGGTTCATGATACTGCGGAGGTGCAGGTAAAAAATAGAACCGTAAAGAGATAATCTGGGAGTCTGTGTGGGAAAGATAGCAAAATGAGGAGAAGAAGTATGTGGTTAATTCGCGACATGATGAAAGACTATCGGGACTCCCATCCCTAAAGGGTAATGAGGAACAGCATGAGTGTCAAAAGTGCCAAAAGGTGCTATGAATGGGACAACTCATGTGGGTAAGAATGCTACCGGGTAATAGTACCGAAGATGAAAATGGAGGCGTGGGTACTGCAGAGCCGGGAATGAGGATCCTAAAGGCCAATATCAGAGGATGTGACTGGAAATGTAAATGCAATACAGCGGGAGAGACTACATGCCAGTGCTGAGTATATACCTGAAGGGATGATGAGAAAGTACCTGCACACATAACAACCAAATACCCAAAGTGAACATTATCTGAAGAGAATCAAAGATATGAGCATGTATTTGATAAATGTGACTATGCGTGTGCGTACCTGACCATGATATGAAAAAAAAGGTGCCCCGGGGGCTCAGGGTAAAAAGTGACCCAGGGACTGTTGTGATGTAGGTGATGGGATGTTGATCCCGTGGCTGAAGACGGTTTGAAAAATGGACACCTTGGGCTCCCGGAATGGTGAGTGGAAGTTTGGAAAAAGGCCTAAATATAGTTGTAGGGCCCACATTGCCACCTCATTTGTACCTGCTACAATAGTGAGTGGACGAGCAGTTTTAGAGGAGATTTGGAGATTTGGGGAGGATGAGGCATCCGATTGAGGAGTTGCGAGTATCAAGTTAGTGGTCTGATCATCTTGCATAGAAATAGGTTTTCAATTTTGGGGCAGGGTTTGTACGGAGGGTCGTACAGGGATATTTAGGGGGTTTTTATGGGGTGTGGGCCCCACATGTGCAGGAGATTTGGTGAAAGGCGTGCATACGTGCGCGCCTGTACACCGAATATACCCGCATGGGTGCGCGGTAGGGAGAATTTAAGGCACGCCCAAAGGGCGCGCCTGTGGGTTGCACAGGCGTGCACCTGTGCGCGCCTGTGGGTTTGACATACACGCAGCTATGCACATATGTATGATCAACAGGTGCGCACAGAGACGCGCCTATGAAGAAAAATAGGTGTGCTCTGATGTGCACCTGTGTAGTGAATAGGCGCGCACTTATGTGCGCCTGTGTAATGAACAGGCGCGCATGTGTGCATGCCTGTGGGTAAAAAAACCGCGCCTAGGAGGCAAGGTTGAAGGGTAAAAAATGAGTGTTTTTTTATGCTATGGATGGTTGCATGAGCTGACGTAGGGTCTGTGTTGTCTGCAAGTTGATCATGGTGATGATGCCAGTGCGGTGGCGAGAGCGAGACTGGGCCCAGTTACGAGACATCGTGGCCATTGAGGGGCCCGGCGTGCGTGTTACTTTGGCAACCTGTGGGTTGCTAAAGTTCTTTGAGTGCCCGTTGATACGGGCACAGGAGTATTTATTGTAGTTCCTGATCTAGATGTGGAGTCTGGAGCTGCATTGCTTCCTCGTCCGAGGAGAGTAGATCCCCTTCACTGCGTTGGAGGATATTTATTTCTTGACTGGGCTCCCCTTTCGGGGAACGTCCCTACATGCAGAGCCGGTGTTGCCGAGGGATACAGCCCTCGTCACGATTGGCCAGCGATATTGCTCAGGTCGGGACTTTATGTCTGGGACTGTGGTGAGTATCAGTGCTATAAACGCCCTAGCACATCATTGTATAGTGGCGATGATTGTTCGTATATATGGGTCACTTGCGACCCAGCGGATTAGTGGTGGCCAGCTATTGGTGCTGGAAAGAGTGGTGGCCGGCGAGAATTTTGCATGGGGACTGACGCTGCATGCGCAGATGGTAGCGCAGTTGGATCAATGTCGATCCACCGGTGCAAGAGAGTTTGCCTTTGGGTCGATCCTAGTGGCATGGTTTTTAGAGAGGGTGTCAATGTTGCGCCCGAGGGTTCTACTGGAGATGTTGGGGGTGCGAGAGCCGCGATTGAGGTGGTGCTCGACCATTTTGCTTCGTCACGGTGGTGGCGAAGGTGGCAACTTCTTTTCAGCAGGGGTGGCAGGGATATGGCGGCAGATGTCGCAGGTGATACTCCGGTACCCCTATGTTGGGGTGGACTTTCGGGGTGACCCGGACATGGTGCTACCTCCAGGGGAGGCTTTTGACCATCGAGGTATGTTGATTATGTGGTGTGCATGTTTTGATGTATATTGTTTTGTGAGATAGCAGTCCATATGTATATGATATAGATGATGATACTATCTTTTGTTGTTGTTTTTTGCATGTGCAGATGTGGCACCTCGCGGGCGCGAGGTGGAGATGCAGAGAGCTTCGGCTTGGTGAGAGATGGAGACACTGCCGCATGGAGAGAGATTTCGGTGGGAGGCTGTCGCGGGGTGACCAGCAAAGCCCGAGAGGGCAGCGAGGAGGCGCCGGTTCGATGACCCTGGTGCGGGGCCATCACACGCTCCTTCGGCAGCGACCGTAGTGGATTTTGATGACATACGTCGTCGTCCGGAGACGGTGTTGCAGGATGTGCCTGAGGGCATGTGGACGTGTATCCAGGATGAGAACTTTCTGGAGAAGTGTGTGGGGGTGCCGCCACCATGGCGGGCCATAGTGCGGCGAGCAGCAGTGCTTGCGGCGATGACGAGTGGACGCCTGCCGCCGAGGCAGGAGGGTCCTATGGGTGGTCCACCACTGCCTGGGGCAGGTGGTGGTGGGCCACCACCTCCTCCTGAGGGAGGAGCAGGTGGTGGTGCGATAGAGGCACCCTGAGTGGTGTATGATGTACATCTTTGTTTTTGTTGTATATAGGCTGGTAAGCCCATTTTTTGTACCGAGGTGCATCATTGGCCGACGGATACGTGTATTTTTTTATGTAAACATTCGGATGGCCTGATGGGCCTTTATAGATATATGAGTATACATGTTTTGAGATCTTGATGTTGTCTACATGTGTTTTTTTCTGATGATTTTGATTACGTCTATTCTATATATATGTTGTGACAGGATTTGTGAGATGTTTATGTATGTGTAGCTTGATGTGATATATGCCAATCTAACACCATGTTAGCTATTTGATCTGTTGTTTGATTCAATTGTCTTGGAATATGTGTAAATGTAATGGAATCAAATTGTCGAGATAAAAGCCTAACCTGCAGGTATTTGCGAAAGAGGCACGAATCGCGTACACGGTAAACATTGTTGAGCTAGAGAACGACTAGTTGAGAGTCGAGGAAGACGCTAAGGTGACAAATATGATGACGTTGGGAATTTTCTAGGAGGCCAATGACCGCAGTGTATTCATCTTGGTTGTTGGTTGCTGGCCCCAAACATATGCCTCTTGAATGTAGCATTTCATGTGAGGGGGTGTAGAGATCCCAAGCAGCCGAAGCGAATTTTGCGTCCAACGGCTGGCTCCATCGGCATAACCAATGTGGTAGGCTGGTGGAGGAAGCATATGTCAATAGCACAAGGGATAGTTTAGACGAGAGGGGAGGAGAAAAAATATTAAAAACACTAGAAAATAAATAACCTAAAGTAGAATGACTACTTTTAAGCATAAAATTTCTTGAGATACAACCCATTGACAGGTTCTTTGAGAGAGAGGCCTTTGGGAGAGGCCAGGATATATGCGCATTTGGTGAGGCAATGTTGTATAATGTAAGGGCCATGCCAAAGTGATTTGAATTTTCCATGGCCAAAGGTATCATGAGCGATATCATAAGCCAGGACGAGGTCGCCTTCGTGAAATGATCGAAGGTTGACATGGCGATCAAAGGTAGCCTTGGATCGTTTTTTAGCTGCCTCGTTGTTCTGTAAGGAAGATCGAGGATCTTTATCCAGAGACTCCAAGTTCAGCAAGCGCTGCTCCATTGGAGTAGTGTCAGGTAATAGCTCAATTGCAGTGCGTAAGGTGGGAATTTCACACTCGATGGGAAGAGTTGCCTCGACCCCATGGACTAAATGGAATGGTGTGAAACCAGTAGCAGTTTTCACCGTCGTTCGATAAGCCTATAGCACAGAAAATAACATATGATGCCAATTGGTTTTATGTTTATTAACCGTGCGCTGTAACATGGTCTTGAGGACTTTGTTAACTGCCTCGACCTGTCCGTTTGACTGAGGATAATATGGTGAGGAAAACTCGTGAGAGAAGCCTAACCGAGATGAGAGTTCAATGAAGATCTCATTCTTGAAGTGTTTCCCATGGTCGGAAACAAGTTGGAGTGGTACTCCAAAACGGGATATGACGTGGTTAAAGAAAAAATGCGCTGTAGTGTCAGCGGTGTTGTTGAAAGTGGGCATAGCTTTGGCCCATTTGGTGAAGTAGTCAACGGCGACAAAAATGTATTTGTGACCATTGCTGGAGGGGGGATTACAAGTCATAAAGTCGATGCCCCATTTACAAAAAGGGCTGGCAATAATGACAGGGTGAAGAAGAGCGGGGGGAGCACGAACTTTGTTGGCATAGAGATGACATTGCTCACATCGTTTCAGGGCATGAATGCAATCATGAAACAAGGTAGGCCAAAAGTAACCGGATCAGATAATATTTTGGGCAGTGGATATACCCGAAAGATGGCCCCCACATGCACCATTGTGGCAGTCGTTTAAGACTCTGTTGGCCTCGTCAATAGTCAGGCATCGACGAAGAATGGTGTCGACGCCCTGCCGGTATAGGATGTCTCCGATGAGGAGATAGCGGGGGGCCTGATGGAGAATACGTCGATGATCATCTCGTGAAAGGTGGTTACTGAACTTTTGAGTTCATAGGTAGACGAGGAGGTCTCCGTACCACGGATCATCCGACGTAATGTAAAAGAGATGTTCGTCGGGAAAGTTGGTATTGACGGGGGCACTGGTGGTGTCAGAGGGGAGGGCCGTGACAAGTTCGGCGAGAACGAGAGCCTTCTTACTCTTAGGTGTTGAGAACTCAAGGTCGTACTCATGAAGGATAACGATCCATCTAGTGAATTTTCCGTTAACTTGTCGACGGCTGAGCAAGTACTGCATAGGGTTGGAATCTGCGACGACCTTTGTGGTGCGAAGCAGAATGTAATGGCGTAGTTTCTGGACTGCGAGGACAACTGCAAGAGCAAGTTTCTCTTCGTGTTTATACTTCAAGGGTGGTCCTGAGAGGTTCTTACTAATGTAGTAAATGACGTGTTCACGATTTTCATCTCCGAGCTAGACGAGGACGCCGGCTACTGATACAGCTGACGTTGATACGTAGAGGATGTATTCGCGATTATAGTCAGGTGCACTAATTAGAGGTACATTTGAAAGCGTTGTTTTAAGATCATCAAATGACTATTGGGCTTAGTCGTCCCAGTGAAACGGGATGTCGTGATGTAGTAAGAAGAGGAAACCATGTGCGCGTATGGTGTAATCGGGAACAAAGCATCTAAGAAAGTTAGATTTGCCCTGTAGACTCTGCAGTTGTTGTAAATTCCAGTGAGGTGGAATTTCGGTGATAGCTTGGACTTTGAGGGGGTCCACGGTAATACCGTTGTGGGAAACAATAAAACCGAGGAGGCACCCTGCGGTGACGCAAAACACACACTTGAGAGGATTCAAGCGGATGTTGTACTGATGACATCGTTGAAAGATGATTCATAAATCATCGAGATGTTGGGTGCATTTCTTGGATCGGGCTGTCAGGTCGTCCAAGTAGGTGAGGATGATTTCATCCAGATCGTGAAAGATGTATGTCATCGCCCGTTGGAAAGTTGCGCCAGCGTTTTTTAAGCCGAAAGGCATGACACGATATGCAAAAGTACCCCACGGGGTAATGAATGCGGTTTTATACTGATCGGCTGGGTGGATTTGAATTTGGTTATAGCCATAGAATCTGTCCATAAAAGAAAGATCCTCGTGGCCGGCGCAGTCGTCGATAATTTGATAGATGAAAGGCATTGGAAAGTTGTCTTTGGGACATGCGTTATTGAGATCGTGAAAGTATGTGCAAACGCGGATAGTGCCCTATTTTTTGTCGATGGGTACAGGGTTGGAAACCCATGAAGTGTACGCGGTGGGGTAAATAAATCCGGTCGTACGTAACTTGTCAATTTTTTCTTTGATAGCCACAGCTTTAGATGGGTGTAGCGGTCGCTATTTCTGGCGAACTGGTGTGATGTCAGACCAGGTGTCGATGCGGTGCTCGACAATAGAGGGATCGAGGCCAGGCATTTCTGTGTATGACTAGGTGAAAATATCCCTATATTTCTGGAAGAGGGCTTTATATGCGGTGATTTCCTGAGGAGTGCAAGAAGCTCCAATGATGATTTCTTCGACGATGCCATTTTTAATGGAAATGTCGATTTTGATGGTGGGGGAAATGTTGGCCATATTACCTTCTTCAAAAGCGTCAGGGGCCGGAATGGGATTGTTGAACCAATCTATAGGCCCTGACGGGATAAAATCTTTGGTTTTGACCGCGTAAATGGGGTTTTGGTTAGGAGGCATGAGGGATTCATGTGGAAAGAAGAGTGCACGGTGATGTAGTGCATCCCATGGAGAGTCCGAGTGGTGTAGCTCTTCCAGTATTTCCTCGTCGCATTGGAAACGGAGGGAATATAAGGGATCGTGAGGAGTGATCTCAGTGATAGTGTGGTTTCCCCCTGATGGAGAAGTAGAGGGAGAAATGCTAGGAGATGGTGAGGGTTCACTTGACATAAACCATATATTGAAGTACTGAGGGGTACCCGTGGTGGTTGGGTGGAGAGTGTCCGTAAGGGAATGAGCCGGAGAGTTGGGGGGATTACGGGGTAAGTCCTCAGAGACATCATTGAAGAACCATGGAGGCGTTGGGAGTGCCTCGGGCTCAGGAGAAATGACTTGAAGATCCTCTAGTGACGAGGTAATGTCAATTATTGCCTCTGCGGGTTGGTGAAGCAAGGCCAATTAACGTTGCCTATATGTAAGGATCATAGGACACTGGTATCTAAAATGAACTAATGAATCGCAGAGAGAGCAAGGGCATCTCATACGTTCGTTGACTGAAGTGGTGACATAGCGGATGTCAGTGATATTTGAAGAGGACGTGGCAGGGCGTGGGTTGTTCTGGAAGTTCTGGCATACAACGACCAATGTCTGTCGAAAGCATGGCAGTGTTGGGCAATGATGGGTGTAATGGACATACTCTGAACAGATAGCACAAGTGTATTTGGTCCTCAACCCTTTACTACTGGAAGGTTGGGTGATAGTGGTGGGAATAATAGTAGTGGCGGGTGTTGTGGGAGTTGGATTGAGGGGGATCAAATTCCGTAATTCAGGTAGTGATGGACAGTTGTTGGTTTGGTGGCCCTCTTTCTCACATAGTGCGCAAGGTGGTGGGATGTGTGGAGGAAGGGGAGCGGTGGGATCCTTCTTCTTTCTCCTGCCCCCAGCTATAGCAGGGGGGTTAGTGAGTATGGGGGTAGTGGGGGTAAGGACAGGAATCGTCATGGGGAGGCCTTCCTGTGGGGGAAGGGATGGTCGAGGGACCATCTCAGGTGGGTGTAAATACCACACTAGGATTGCTAACACCATATTGGGTAGTGTGAGCGTTGCGGCTACCTGAAAAGATTCTATACCTGGTGGAGGGTAAAATAAGGGAATTTGAGTGAGGGGTTGGGGAAATGTTTCCCAAATGGGACTATGCCCCTGAGGGGATGTGGATTCGTGGACTGTTGGGGTCGATGAGTGCACAGGAGGCTCCGGTGGGAGTGGTTATGCGACTATTGGGACGTCAGGAATGACTGAAGCCTCCTGAGGAGGATGAGCGTCCTCTATGTGAGTTCCGTTAGATGATATGACGCACACTTGATTAGAAGGATGAAGGAGTGGTGGTGCTCCATGGTACGTCCCTAACAAGGATGGATATTTAAAAATCCCAGGACCCATCTCGACGAGTGGATATGCATCTTGGTTTGTGTGGATGAGAGGAAGAATGTTATCGAGGTTGGTAGATGGGTTAGGCTCATAATGTGAGACTTGGTCAATGGTAATGATCTTCCCATTGTGGGGGAACATCATTGTCTAAAAGACGGAAGATGCCACTGCCTTCATAGTGTACATGTAGCTACAACCGAACAGGATATTGTAATCGAGCGGAGTGTCGATAACTTCTATGTCAATGAGAATAGTTTTTCCCCTGAGTTCAACGGGGACATTTTGGAAGAGCCCTTCGAGAGAGGATGGTCATCCGTCATAATATCGTAATGTGATGGTGGAGGGTATGAGTTCCGGGGAACCAAGTTTCTGCCATACTGTTTTGGACATAATGCATGTGGATGCACCTTCATCGATGATACATCGATGAACTGTGATGTTCCATATTTTTACTGATATTTGAAAAGCGATCAAGGCGGGAAGGCGAGGTTCTTCACTGTCAAGATCAAAGGTGATGAGTCGAGTATCTGTAGGATCGACTGCCCCCAAGGTGGAAAGTAGTGATTTCCGCTGTGTAGGACAAGTCTGGAGGACTTCCAAAACTGACATGGCAGCCGGGGACTGGGCTAAGTCGTCTACCAAGCTATAGTTATGAGCTTCCCTAGCCTGTGGGTTGTGGACATTCCTGCGCAATGGGATGCAAGGGATGCGAAGTGGTGGTTCAGCGGAAGGGCAAGGGATCACCAACGGGGGCCCCATCGGTGTAGGGTTTGTCTTTGGAGATATGGGAGTAGACTCAGCAGGTTCATGATACTGACGGTTACGGGTTTGCAGAAGGATTTCTTCCTCACTGGTGAGGAGAATTGTATGCTCTGTTGGATTGTTGGGGTTGTGGTATTGGCCCACCTGAGGTGGGGGGTGCTCTGTATCCTGTTGGGTGTTTATCACACCTTGATGTGGAATAGGATTTTACAGCATGGTGGGAGGGGGTTGTTGCACGTATTGTTGTGGTGCCTGGTGAGGGGTAGGTTGTGCAAGAGAATGGGGAAGGGCACTCGAGTCTTTCAATCATTTGAAATCAGCGATCTGGGGGCAGTGGTGAGTGTAATGACCGAAATCACCACAAAGGGCACAAGGGAAGTTTGTTTTAACATTATTTCTCCCTTGGCGTTTGTTATTATTGCCCCCTTGGGGGTTTTGGTTCCCTTGGTTCTGGTTGCCCCCAGTTGGTTGGTGCTGTGGAGGTTGATTCCCGCCTTGACCTGGGTTGTTGTTATTCCTGTTCCGTCCTTTCTTTTTAGCATTGTTTGATGGATGAGTTGGGTTGGCTGTGTTCAACTGTTCAAAATTTTGGTATTGTTGAGCAACATAGGGTTGAACAAAATTTACCCCCGCATGAGGATGTGGGGGAGTCATGGGTTGTGGAGGACCGGGAAATGGGAAATATGGATTTTGTGGTGGTACCGATCCATAAGGTACATAGGAAGGCGTAGTTCTTTCACTAGTACTATAAGCTGATGTTGAGGGAGTACCACTGTTTGTGGAAATAGGTGGATGTATGGGAGGTGTCGGCGGTGGTCCACTAATGGGTGGGGGTATAGCAACAGGATATGGCTGTTGATAAGGAGGTGGGGGGTACTAAGGAGTGCCCCCATACGCTGGTGGGTATTGAGGTGTTCCATACATTAGTGGTGGTTGGGGTTGTGGGCCATGGTGTGTGGTGGTGCCGATTAGTCCGTCTGCTAAGTGAGAAATTCCAGGTTTGTCTTGGTCGAATGGCACAGGTTTTGGAATATTAGGAAGTACCGTGTATAAGTACCCTGACTGTGCATATATGAGGTCATATTGTTGGGCCTTACTGATGGCTTCCTCTTTGGATTGAGGGAAGGTGGAAGCTACATATTTTCCAAGGAGAGAGACAAGTGATCTAAGAAACCAGTCGAGGCACTGTTGCTTGGTGGTTTCTGCTTTACACAAACTACGTCGCCTATGCCACTCGTGAATGTGGTCAGCGATGTGTGTGGCTGAGGTTTGTTTGAAGTTAGACGGTAGTTCGAGACCATTGTCGTGGTGGATGGGTAATTGGAAGAAGGTCAAAAATTCCTTGGCCAATGACTCAAAAGTCGCATGGGACCCTGATTTTTCTTCGACATACCATTTAGTCGATGGGCCAGTGAGCGTGCGTTGAAATAATCGCAGTCTGATGGAATCATCCATAATGCTATTGGAAGAGCACCAAAGATGAAAGGTCATGACATGGTTGGCAGGGTCATCCCCTGCCTTCCCTTCAAACTTTGGTATGTCTGAAGGTAGTTTAGTTGGCATTGCAGGCCATGTGGGGTCATGCAATATAGGATCATTGGTAAGTTTGGTGAGATCTGGTATGTTGAGAGAGGCCAAATATGGCATCTGCAGTGGGGGGGGGGATTAGCTCCGGCCATAGTGTGTTGTGAACCCGACCCTTGTTGGGGGCTAGGTGGGTTGGTGCTTCCTCCTTGAGAGGCAGTGGGTCCTCTGCTTCTGTGTAAAGGAGAGTGAGTGAATGGATGACCTTGGGAAGTGGACCCAAGTAATGTAGAACCAAGCAAAGCTGAACCTAAAATAGTAGCACTCACAGGAGTGTGTGAAGGAGGTGTCGATGAGAGGGCACGACCAGATACTCCCCCTAATATAGGAGGGAGATTGAGAAAGCACCGTGAACGACGGGGGTTCTGTGGTTCCCCTATGATGTCAAACTAGTTGTGTGAATATGTGCAAAAAGTGGTGAGATAAATATAAAAACAAGAGCCTTTGCGTTGAATGTCCACACAATATATATATATATATATATATATATATATATATCCAAATCAAACTGTAATCAGATGTGAATCATACATAAAATGAGAAAGAAACATATATGTTGGTAAGTGGGTTTTGTCCATGTGAGGGAATCAAAAGAAAGCAAATGCTCGTGTCCTAGAAGACGTAACGTCCTTCCTCTCAAATGGCACTAGACCTTCCAATAGTACTCAACAGTGGGGTCTGAAGTCACCGGAAGAGAAATTAGTGAAGGATGAAACAATTGGTTATAATGAGGGATAAAGGGGGCATATCCCGAAAGATCTGGCGATATTTCCCAATAGCCACACAAAATCCAATCAAGGTGCAATTGCAGCCCACAATTGCCACCTGGGTAGAGTCCTAAAGTTGGTCACTAGGTACCTCAGTCAAATTGCGGCATTTAGATTTTCGGCCTAAGAAATGGGTCACGGGCTAGATCTCATCCAAGAGGTGGGTGCCTCAAGGGGGGACGCACAGAACAACCGGACCTCGGCCTTCAACCCTTCATGGGTATCTCCCTACCTTATGGTGATTGGAACACTTGACTTGGAGGATTTTAAGTTCCCTATTTGACAACCTCTATGTTTTATCAATGTGAGAACCAGATAACGGGGAGTTATTTGGATGCCTATCCCCGAAATCCTACCTAGACTAAAAAATTTCTTTTGGCACCTCCTGTGGAGGAAAACTTAGTGATTTTTTAGAAAGATTTTAGATGAAGTTGTTTTGTGAGGCTGGGGGTGAAAACCAACCTCGTTTGATTAAAAATGGGAGTAGATAGTCCTGTCAAGAAAAGATGGGGTTTTTTCAGAATCCCTTTGGAGGAAACTTACTTAGACCTCCACGTTTCAAGAAGAAGCTATGTGAGTGATGAGTGACTTTTGTGTGTGAGTGAAAGTGTGCCAAGTTTTAGTTAATTAGATTTCACCTTGCTGCATGTGGACTTCGTTTGGTCCTTACAAGAGTTTGATTACCTAATTAGCTAGATGTCTTTGGTACAACCTTGCATAATTCAAAATCCCTAGGAAGCTAGCATGTGGACATGTGGGTCCGTTATTATCCTTTAACTCCCTATGGTGATGTAATCTAGAAAAGCTTGAAACTATCCTAGATTGAACATGTGGGCATGTATGGGCCCGTTACAAACCTTTAAACTTTCCTAGTTTTTTTATCTAAGAAAGCACAATTCCAAACACTATC
>ML841547.1:0-15532 GCA_009831015.1 Picea engelmannii | reverse complement strand
TTATGCCAGATCGGCCATCTATTGTATTGATCTTACATTTCTCATAATAAAAAGGTCAGATCTTTTCTTGTGCTTCTACATCTTGAATATATTGTGATCTCCATGTGTTGATGAATCTTGTATGCACTTAATAACTCAATAAACTAGTAGTAGTTAGTGATTCCAAGAAATAATTTGGCTTGGGATCATTATAATGAAAGAGGAAGAATTAATGAAGAAACATGGCATCCATATAAACATATAAAGATCTGTAAATAAGTATAAAACAACAGCAAACCATAACAAGATAATTTGGTAACAGAGTTTGGCAATATCGCCTACGTCTCTGGGCCTTTGTCTCAGTGGGTGAGGCTTTCTTATTTATGTTAAAAAATTTAAATGTACATCATAACAGTGAAAAAAGGATTACAAACTGATATGGTCGTGTTCTACCTGATCTCAAGAACCCAACAAAACTGACGTCATTAAAAATGGATGAACGAAGCTCCCAGAAATGGCCCGCAAAGGTGCTCTCCTCAATGGTTTCCCTGCATGAAAGTGGCTTTGGCTTGGAAAATCTTCAGCGTTTCTCTATTATGAACCCCCTTTCCTAGCTTCAAGAACCTATGGTTTATATAGGCTTGAAGTGGGTAACAACCTCCCAAATTCCCCCCAATACTTGGCCTCAAAAAGGGCCCAAGATCCTCCAAAAACGACCAAAATCCCACAAAACTACTGAAAAAGCCAATCAAAATCATAAAAAGAAGTTAAAAACCCACTTTCTTGGCATAAATCGGGCCCAACACCAAATTCACAGGCTCTCGTTCATATGTTCACCCCCATGTGGCTCAGGGTTGACTGTTAAATCATTGGCCCCCTTAACCGCCAGCCCCTGGTCCTCTGCTCTTGACCCATGTGGCCACGGCCTTATCCATGTGCCCAAATTTGTGTTAGCCTATGGTTGTGCGCCTTGGTCAATGGGCTAGCTCGACCGACCAGGCACTAACCCCAAATCCATGCAAACAAAAAAGAACAGAGTCGGGTCATATGGAGTGGACTCATGGAAAGCGTCGGGGGGTTGGGGCATATACCATATCGCACACGAACAGTGGAGGACATGCTTATATGGCATGGTCATAAGCTACGATTTATGTCGGGGCTGGGGCTAGGCCCCAGCCCTTACTCCACCCAACATACGTTATATTCAAAATTAAATATAAATTTTTTCATATGATGATAAGAACCACTGTGTAGGAGGGGTAGTAGCTCGGCCTACGTGAAGACGTTGGCGACCATGGAGGTCATGGGTTCGACCCCCACAGACCCTCCATAATTTTGCCCAAAACAACCAATAAACCGACCAATGAATGGGTTCCATGTGGCATCCCATGACTAAGCCATGTGGAACCACACCATTTTCCTAGACGAATGCAACATGTCATGATATGATTTGCACACCTGACAACCTAGACAGCATGCCACTTGTACCTACCACGTCAACCCATGCCAACTGTACCTGCCATTTTATCTCGTGCCATGTGTCACCCTTGTAGTGGTGCTACATGTCATGATATGACTCATCCACATCTACACCTGCCCACATCAGTGCCAACTCACCCTGCCACATCATTTGTATGGTTGTACGGCCTGTACAGTTAGTCGCCACATCATCACTCTACAGACTGTACAGACAGCATTTGTTTTTGCCTATTTCATGAAATGAATAGACCACGGTATCTTTCGCATACGACATCCATTTGATCTCGTTCAAGTTGCGTTGGGTTTGTATCGACGATACCTATGTACACGTCTTTTTTGAAGCCATTCTGAGCACTTTGATGTTTATTCCTTCCTGGACCCAATTTGGTTCTTGGGATCCAATTCTGGATCAATGTTGCACCTCTACATGATGATTTGACATATATTGAGGGGGCGTTGCACTTGTACATGATGATATGGAACCTTTTGATGAAAAATCACCACTTTTGGAGCATGATTGGACACCTAGTGATGAAACATTCCAATATTTAGAGGTAACATTTCACTTTTGGAGCCCCTACAGTTCATTTTTAAGCGAGTCGTTCACTTTATGAGGCCACACATGTGAGGTTGAGCACACATTTATGATATATGATTTAGAATTAGAGATTTTTTATTTCATCATGGAGGAATCATTAGGGGTCATAGTGACCTATCCACTCGTGTATCATGGATATTTTATGTCATTTTCCTTATCTCTAGGGTTTGTGAGAGATAAAGGAATTATTCTTGTTGGTATAATCACCAATACTGAGAGGGGGGGTGAATCAATATTGATCACTTTTTACCATTTTTAATCACAACATATGTAAACATTAACTTATCAACAATTCCATTCACTTATGATTGCATTTAAAATGTCATGAACATATAACCATAAATAGTACCATTCAACAATGCATCGGATCATACACAGTGTACAAAAGATTTTTACTTGGAAACCTAAATGGGAGAAAACCACGGAATGCTTTCTTATATATCATAAGATTACATTCATAGGAAGCACCAACTTCCAAAATTCTCCAAGACTAACTCGAAGGAGGCACCAACCCCATGTTTGCAAGATCCAACTTGAAGGAATCTACAACTCCCCAAATTCTCCAACTCCAAATGGAAGGAAGCTTCAACCCCCTAGTTTACAAGCTCCAACCTGAAGGAAGCTCCAACTCCCTCTATTCTTAGGCTCCAACTAGAAGGTGGCTACAACCCCCTTTCCTTCCCCTTTCCTTCCTCCCTGAAATATAAATGGAGACTCAACCTGTCATTGAAACTGTCACTGAAAATAGGTCGGCTCATGATAAGTGTTTCATTTCTTTCTTGGCTGGTCCTTGGGAGAAGCATCAAGAAGGTTTATACAATTCTTTTATCTCATCACGAGGTCAGCTTATTGTCAGTGTAATGGCTCTCAGTCGCATGGTTGAGAGAAAGGGGGTCTCATCACGAGCCATCCTTCTCATTTCCATTAGGTGTTTGTGGGTGAAATTTGCACCACCCGGTCACCACTCCAGGGAAGAAACCTTCAACCTCTCTATATTCTATATTGAAAGAAAATGAAGAAAAAAAGATAAAAGGCAATTGATGGGCTTGGAAAAATTACATTGTTGACGAAGGTACCACACACCCTCTACAAAGGTGCTCATGAATGAGACACTACGACCCCTTATTTTCCATGGGCCCTATGCCTATTGAATCTTGACCCCAACCACTTCATCCACTTTGTATGGCTTAGAGAGGGATCTCTTGGAAACTCTCCTTGACCTAGGGAAAGATCTACCCAATAGGACACCTTGTCAACCCTCCCATATTAAAGCTTGACAAGTCGCATAGTGTCTTTGAGTTGTTAATTGTTTGATATAGTGATATTTGATGCACATGCTTAGATGGATTATTTATTGAGTGGATTCAATTATCTTGATGTTATGACTTGAGATCCTTGGAGGGCATGTTCATTTGTCTTTCCAGGACCTAGTCGGTGGACAATTTTGGGAGAACAAGCGTAGATTGGGCTTCCATGGGGCTACAATCCCATAGGTTGGATGCCAAGGGTTGGCATGACGGATGAGAGAGATCATACTTGGACAGCCTTGATGATGACTTGCATGACCTATCTCATAGTATATGTGGTTTTAGGAGTCCAATGGTTATAAACCTTGGGCTCATACTCAATCAATCACCAAGAGCATTTTATCCAATTCAAGTGGCATTGGAAAAGTTATAAATTAAATGGTTTTAAACCTCCAAAAACATAGGTTGTGTCATCACAACAAATTAAAAAAATGATCTGAAAAGGAGAAATCGCATACTTCATCCAATGCCACAACATACAAATACAAGAATCTGAACAGGATGACTCCAGAACATCAAACGTCCAAGATATAATTAAAAAACATAAGAAAGTGTTTCAAGACCTTCCCATGGAGTTACCGCCTCAAAGAAGAATTGAAAATATAATTGAAGTTAAACCAGGATCAAGCCCATTCAAGGTTATACCATATAGATACCCTCATCACCACAAAACAGAGATAGAAAGATTAGTCCAAGACCTATTAAAATGTGGTGTCATCACGAAAAGCAGAAGTCCATATGCAGCTCCAGTAGTGTTAGTTTGAAAGAAATATGGATCTTTCATATTATGCATAGATTACCAAGGGCTAAACAAAATAACAATTAAAAATAAATTTCCCATCCCGTTTATTGATGAAATGTTGGATGAACTTCACGAAGCAAGATATTTTTCAAAACTTGATTTAAGATCTGGGTACTATCAGATTAGTGTCAGACTATAATATGTAGCCAATATTGTTTTCTAGATACACAAAGGACACTACGAATTCAAGGTGATTCATTTTGGGCTAACTAATTCCCCCGCCACTTTCCAAGCGACAATGAATGAATTATTTCACATTTACTTACAAAAACATGTCTTAGTTTTCTTCAATGATATCTTATTGTACTGTAAAACATGGGAGGAGCATATGAAACATTTGGGACATGTGTTATCTCTTCTAGAGGAAAATCAATTCTATGCTAAAATGTCAAAATGTACAATTGGCAAGGAGGAAGTAGAGTACCTTGGTCACATCATATCCAAAAAAGGAGTCAAGGTCAACCCCAAGAAAATCAGGGTAATCATAGAATGGACTAAAACCGAAAACATATCCAAGTTACGAGGATTTGTTAGATTGGCAGGATACTATCGAAGATTCATCAAGAATTATGCTCATTTAACCGCCCCTCTAACAAATATCCTTAAGAAAAACTCTTTCCAATGGAATGTGGAAGCACAAAAATGTTTTGAAAACTTAAAAAGCATTATGTCCACAACCTCGGTATTAGCAACACCTGACTTATCCAAACCCTTCATCATCGAGTTTGACACGTCGGGTTTTGGAGCAATATTAATGCAAGATGGGCACCCAATAGATTTTGAGAGTAGGAAATTAAATCAAACATAATGCTTACAATCCACTTACAACAAGGAAATTCTTTCCATCATGCATGCATTAACAAAATGGCACCAATATCTATTGGGAAGTAAGTTCTCGATATGCGCAGATCATAACAGTCTCTAGTACTTGTTACAACAAAAAACATTGTCAACCGAACAACAAAAGTGGATAGAGAAAATTGCCACGTTTGATATGGAAATTCTACATAAAAGAGGAAAAGACAACGTCGTGACTGATGTCCTATCACGAAAAGATGAAGAAACACATTTTTTTGCAATATCAATAGCCATTCCATAATGGTTGGATGAAATCCAAATTGATTATGCAAAAAAACCGGAGACTTTCTTTATAATCAACAATTTAAATCAATATCCTAAGTTTGAACGGAAAAACGACATCTTATGGTATAAAGGGAGAATATTCTTAAATACCAACTCAAGATTTAAAGCCAAGGTTCATCAAGAATCTCATGATTTCCCAACTACGGGTCATGTAGGATTTTTCAAAACATACTATAATGCACGAAGATCATTTTTTTGGAAAGGGATGAGTGCAGATATTCGAAAATATGTAGAAGAATGTGATCTTTGTCAAAGAAACAAGAATGAAAATGTATCGAACCTTGGGTTACTCCACCTGTTACACATTCCCAACCAAAAATGGGAAGAAATTTCAATGGATTTCATTGAAGGACTACCCATATCTGACGAAAAAGATAAAATATTAGTAGTAGTAGACAGACTAACTAAGTATGCAGACTTTATTGGAGTAAGGAAAATGGATTCAGCAACACAAATGGCTGAAATATTCTGTAAAAATATTTACAAACTACATGGGTTCCCTAAGGTTATCGTTAGCGATAGAGATGCCAAATTTAAAGGGAATTTTTGGAGAGAATTTTGCAAACAGATCGAAACCTCTCTCAATATGAGCTCAGCTTACCACCCTCAAACAAAAGTCATCAATAAATTTTTAGAAACCTATCTTCGTTGTTTTATCTCCGACAAACAAAATAAATGGTTTCAATGGTTGCACCTTGCTGAGTGGTGGTATAATTCCACTTATCACACATCAGCTAAAATGACACCTTTCCAAGATCTTTATGGTTACGAACCTCCATCACAGAAGGAGTTGGCTACCAACCACATAAAAGTTTCATCAATAAAATACCATTTAGACGAAAGTCATAAAATCCTTTAGTTACTCAAAGAAAACTTAACAGTTACAAGGAACCAAATGAAGCAACAAGCTGACCAAAACTGAACAGAAAGAGAGTTCAAAGTAGGAGACTGGGTATTTGTGAGACTTCAACCTTACAAATAGTTATCCCTTAAACAACATGGGAAGAATAAATTGGCTCCAAAATTTTATGGACCATAGCAAATAAATAGAAAAATCAGTCATGTAGCCTACCGGTTGGATTTACCAAATAAAATTTGTATCCACAACATCTTTCATGTATCATGCCTAAAGAGAGTCTTGGGACAACAAAAAAAGGCACAAACAATAATTCCTATGTTGGATGAGGAGGGAAGAATCATTTTAGAGCCCGAAGCCATTATCGCCACCTTGGAAAAGAGATTACATTCTCGAGTAATCAAGGAATATATGATTAAATGGAAAAATCTATAGGAAGAAGATGTTTCCTGGAAGTCAGAGCACTTTCTCGAGTTACATCCTTCCTTATCATTGCTTTGAGGACAAAGAAAAATTTAAGGGAAGAGAAATGTCACAATAAATAAATAATATAATATAAAAACATTAAAATAATAAATAAAAGTAAAATTAAGCATTAAGGTAATAAAAGTTCATGACTAAAATTCATGACTCTTCATAAAACCATAAAGGGAATATACATAGGCAAACCCTATCTTTGTAATATCATCATTATTTTACAATCAATTATTATTATATATATCTTATTATGGATTATGAGAGAAGTTGTGCATTACAAAATCCTTGTGTCCTTCACAAGGTCTTACAGTAGTTTCCTTAACCGACCAGAACAAAACTTAGGAGCCTCTACCTAGACCTCCTAGGTTCTTATTTATACTAATTTTCATCTTATCAGTCCTTACAATCTCTTACAAAAACCCTAACCCTAATGCGGTTAGGATTTCCTGCATGCACATATTGCATGCTTTCCTCCTTTGCATGTGGCTTTCCCTCGCACGTGTTGCCTTTCCTACCAGCTGTGTTTTTCTAAATTAAGCTTTATCTTCCCAAAAATGGGCTTTTCCTCAAAATTGGTCTCCACCCAATAGTCCCTTAACACTGACATGTGGCTCGTCCCGAGCCACTTAGATATTTTGCACTGCCTCGACAAGATCTGTTAGGCCGTGGAACTTGTCTGCAAGTTCCCTTCCTTTTTCCTAGACCTACACGGCCTTCTCTGCGAGCACTTCTAATTCTTGCATTGTGATCTCCTCTGGGATCATTGTTGCACACTCTATCTGTGCTTGTGCCATGTTCTTCTTCTCCTCCTCCAACTACGTGATCATCTATGTTTCTTTCTCTTGAACGGGTTCCATCTACGATTGTCTTTCCTACTTCTACATCTACGCTACTTTTAACTCTTCCTACGGCTTAAGTTCATCTCTTGCGTTCCTTTTAGATGCTCTGTGATATTGTCTTCTGCCTCTTCTTGAGGTATTGGATTGTTGCGCTTACTTTTATTTCTTCCTGGTCCCACTACTGGACTTGCTCATTTTCCTCCAGCATTGTCCAACGTTGAGCTTCTCTGTAAAACCATCATGTTGTTGCGTTGATTTGTCTTTCCATCTAATCAATTTGGCTTGCAGCTTATTGTTTCCTCTACTCCTTCACCTCTGAGGGAGTCGTTGGATTGAGATTTTCTTTTAGCTGCTCAATACCCCGCCTGTACTGATCAAGTTCCTATGCAATGAGGTTGATATTTTCCTCGACACATGTTTCTACTGCTTGTGTGTTGTCGGGGATGTGATTATACATTGTTGTCAGTCCTTGTTCCATTTTTTTTGTGCGTTCTTTTTCTTATTTGGTTTCGATCTTGACCTTCTCGACTACCAATTCTAAGGCTTCCTTCCCATTCTTCGTATGTTGTAATTATGTTTCGTTTGTTATTGTGCGCGACTTCACCTCCTGCGCGACACTGACCTGAAGTTGGTATAGTGACTTAGTCGATATTCTTGCCATTACCAACTCTATCTAACCTAGATCCTTTAGTGGTGCCTGGGATATAGTCTCAGACATATGCAGCATGTTGGATGTAACTTAGAAGTTCGGGCTCGCCTGCGCTATGGTTTGGACGGTATCTTTCTCGCTCGACACGACCCTTGACTCTGCTTATGTTGTTGCGGGGAAGGAATCTGTTCCCCTTTCAGGAATGTGCATTTTTCTCATCTGCTCTAGGACCTGCATGATGTTCGCTAGCTCATCTTGAATTTGGCCTTTTTGGTGTTGGGCATCTTCAAACTCCTCAGTTGTGCACTTTTGTACTTTTTCTGCCACGATTTCAGTGTCATCCTCAGTAATTGTGTATTCTAGCAGTTGTTTGTGTGCCTCGACCTTCTTGCGTGACCCCCCAGTGTGTATGATTGGTCTCTTTGGTGGCCCTATTTCCTATGGGGTAGTTTTCGAGGGGGTTTATTTTGTATTTGTATCCCCCATTTCATGTTCTCCTTGTGTTGGGGTTGTGTCCTTTTTTCCTACCTGCGTGTCTTTCTTTAGCACACTCCCCTTCTTCTACTATGTCAGCTTCCGGTTGGGTTTCTCGTACTTCATTTAATTTTTTATCATAATTGTGTCACCTACATGTGTCTTGGTTCCCCCTGCTTTGACCTTTATTCATGTGGGTAAGTCTTTGGCCATGATTGGGATTTTCTAGTCATCTTGCCAATTGCACATTTCCATTTCTACATCTTCTTCATTGACACGTTAACGGAGTTGCAGCCATTCCTTGGCTAGATCCCTATGCACCTGTATCCACATGGTGTGGCGCATGGCACTGAAGTTTTCAATGCCTTGGTATTGCATGACAACCTCTGGAGTGATCCTCCATCTATTCTCTATGCTTTCATGAATGTCGCTAAAGTACCGTGCAAAGGTACTTGCATTGCCACTTCTTCTTTTGGGGTTCGAAGTGCTCCCCATTGAGGTATATCGTGTTGCACAGAAACAACCTATTATGTCACAAAAATAAGAATATGTTGGCTCCCTCCACCCGACTAATGATATGAGGATCAATAGCCAATAATAACGGAAGTTTGTCCCCAAATCCTACGCATTTTTGCAGTCATTGAGGAACAGGTTCAATAAATATAGGGCCCAGCTGAGTATAGTGTCATTGTCACACTGTTCTGCAGCTGCAACAACCTCGGAAGGGACTTCCTCCTTCAGTAATTTCCTAAGCATCTTACAGGCCATTAGTTTGGTGGCCATTATCGTTGTTGCGCCACTGATCCTTTTAATAATTATACCGCGTGAGACCCTCTATGTTCCGTAAGTTTTCTTCATCTTTTCATAAATCACTTTCTCCTTTGTTTTGTCATCCAGGTACCCTATAGGACTCTCTCCCATGGATGGTAGACCTATGATGAAGGAAATAAACTCAACATCAATTGATATGGGTTTCTCCAACCATAAAAAGTCTCCATGGAGGACTGCCATTAACTGCTTGACGCAGTTGTTTACTTCCTTCCCCTTGCCAAAATGGGGAATTTCTACTAAGTTGAGGATACATGTGTTAGCCAAGTTGGCTTCCCATGCCTTTGGTTGCAGTATAGGATCGCCAAAAGTTCATGTGCCAATGTTTTCCATGTACACCTGATGTGCAAATTCTAGGAATTCGCCAGTTTCGGCACCATCGTGGTCCGATTACTTCAACTTTTCCACAAAACCCAAAAGTGTTGGTGTGGCCTACACTCCCTGTGGAATGTGTGGTAATACGATGGTTTCATTGGGATTCTTACACAGGGACCGCACCATCGTTTGTTTTCCCTTTCTTATGACTGACGCGCTAGATGTCCCATCCTCCGCTTGTCTGTGCTTTGTGCCCGAGTCGGGATGCTCGGTCAGATCTTCAACTAGCCCTTCCTTCTGCTACACAGACCTTGCTTCAGGATGTGTTCTTGGTGCCACAGCCTATGTGTGCGCGTCGGCTTCGCCATTTTTTCTTTGGGATGCTTCAGCCCTCGCAGGTTGTTGTAGGTTTCCTGTGTCATCTGTTTTGTGGCCCTATGCACCATCGTGAAAATCAATTTCCATGGCAGCTATTGTTGGGGCTTATGTTTCTTCCTCCACTAGTGTAGGGATTTTTGGTTCGACTTGTGGTGAGGGAATCACATCAACATTGACAAATTCCTCTCTTTCTGTGGTTTCTTGTTCGGCCTCTGCAGTTTCATGAGGCATTCGAACACTGTTATGGGTTTTCCTCATTTTTTTTCTCGACGCACCAATATTTTGTAGTGCCATTGTGGGTATTTCTCACTTTTCTTTGAAGGGGCTCCGACTATTCGCACTATGCACTTTTTTATTCACTTCGACTTTGCATGTTCTTTATCGCTGCAAGTTTTTGATTTCCCAATAAGTTATAATTTATCCACGTTTTGTCTTTATATAGAAGGTCTCATCAATGATGTGAAACTTCTCAGAGAAGCTTCCCTGGATGTGATTAATGTAATAAAGCTTTATGAGTATGTTACATTTAATTTTCATAAATGTCGCCAGTTGGCACCTTTTTTTCGTAACCATCATTTTTCGATTTTCGGACCGTTTGTCCTTTTTCCCATGCACTGAAACATTTTAAGTGCACCATGCATTTCCAGTATGTTTTGTCGTTAGTGCGTAGTATTCTGTTGCGCGTGGACCTTTTTTCGTTTGTCATGCTGAGTCCACTTTTTCTGTGCACCATGTTTCCCAGTAATTTTTGTATTTTCTTTCTTTTCTATATTTGTATTTATTTTTCCTTCTTTTTCTCCTTTTTATTTCTTTTTCTCATTTTTCTATATTAACTTCTACTATAGTATATTATGTACATGTTTTGTTTCTGCGATGTAACTTTTAAGTGCTAGGAGGTCGACTTTCCCTATATAGTTTCAGTCAACTCCCATTGATCAATCCTCTCAGTTCTGTACCTCCCAAGTATTTCAATTGTACATATCCCCCATCTATGACAATATTCACTTCATATGGCCCTAGACAATGCATCTGAATTTACCAGGATGTTGAAAACTTTTGTTTTCATAGAGTAAGAATAGTTCTCTCTCCCTGAAACTCTTCCTCTTGATATGTCTGTCATGCCAAGATTTGTCTCTTGCTTTCTGTACTTCTTGATGAAATCCTGCCATAATCCAATCCTCTTCCATATCCATTAGTTGATTTATCCTTTCCTTTACTGTGTCTCTTTCTATCATGTTGTTGATTGTTGCTATGCGTAGGTTGGTTACTAGAAATTCTAATGGTATTATTGCTTCCTTCCCATACACCAATCTGAATGGTGTATGTACTGTCAACTTCTTACATGTAGTCTTGTATGACCATAGTACTGCTGGTATATCCAAATCTCAATCATCCCTTTTGGCATTGTAGATCTTTGTCAAAGCATTCTCCAAGATCTTATTGAAGGCTTCTACTATTCCATTTGCTTTAAGATGGTATGGTGTACTCTTCTGATGATAGACTTCCAACTCTTCAGTCATATCCTTGATAGTGATATTGATAAAGTGAGTACCTTGGTCACTCATCAAAATCCTTGGACAGCCAAATCTAGTGATCACTTTCTCAAACAAGAAGTGTGTTGTTGTCTCTGCATTGTAGTCTTTTACTAGTTCTTCTTTTGCCCATCTTGTTAAGTATTTTGTTGCAGTAATGATATATGTTTCTCCTGACCTTCTTGTTGGTGGATTAATTGGTCCCACAAAGTCTCTTCCCCATTTTTCAAATACCTACAAAGTTACTTGTGGTCTTAGGGGAATCTCATCCCTTCTATTAAGTTTACCAATGATCTGACAGACATCACATCTCTGGAAATATTCCTTAGCATCTCTGTGAATTTTTGGCCATCATAGTTCTATGCACAATACCTTTTGTGCAGTATCTTTTCTTCCATAATGTCCTCCATCTATTCCCTCATGAGCTTCTACCAAAATCCTAGGCCTCTCATGTTCTATTACACTTCTTAAAATGTTGTATGCGCCCATTTTATATAAGTGTCTTGCAATCAGTTGATAGTCTACAGCTCTAACTACCATATTTTTCTTATGCGCAGTGTTAAACTCTTGTGGTGCAATCCATGTACTCAAGTATTCAGTGATGTCAGCAAAATATTCGTTAGCTACTTTGACTAAAAATAATTGCGCATCAATGAAGTTGTATTCCAAGTTGGTAGGATCTTCTCCATTGGTTACCCTTGACAGGTGATTAGGTCATGCATTCATCTTCCATGGTTTGACTATTAATTCAAAATAATATTCATGAAATAATAGTAGAAATATGCAGATCCTCCCCCCCAACACTAGCTTATTGACTAGGTATTTGAGGGTTGAATGATCTATGAACATCTTAAAGTGTTTTCCCAGTCAGTAATGTCTAAACTTCTACAGTGTATAGACCATATCTAGGCCTTCTCTTTCTGTAGTATTGTAGTTCTACTTTGATTTTGACAGTTTTCTGCTTGCAAATGCTATAGGATGGTACAAATCCCCTGCTCCTGGATGCACTAGAATTGCTCCAAGTGTTATAGTTGATTCATCTACATGCACATGAAAAGTATTTTCCCAGTCTGGGAATACCATAATAGGTGTTGTGACCATATTTTCTTTTAGGGTGTCCAACCCTTGTTGATAGTCCTCATTCCAATGAAATTTAGTATCTTTCTTTAACAGTTTCTCCATTAGCACAGTGATCTGCACATACCCTTTTATAAAAAAATTGTAGTATCTTGTATGTACCAATGTTTCTCTCAACCAGTGCACTGATTTTGGTGGTGGTAAATTGGCAATAACTGCAATCTTGCCAAGATCTACTAGCAAGCCTTGTTTGCACACTATATGGCCCAATAATATTCAAAAAGGTGTCCCAAAGATGCATTTCTTGATATTCAATGATATTTGGCACTACCTACATCTTTCTAACATTATCCTTGATACTTCTACATGATATTTTAATAAACTATATATAGTCTAGTCATCCAGATACACTTCTAGAACTGATGTATGAAATCCTTAAAAGCAATTATTACCACCCTTGAAAATATGACTAGTGCATTCTTCAACCCAAAAGGCATGACTGTGTATTGGTAGGATCCCCATTCTGTGGAAAAATTGGTCTTGTACCTGTCTTTTGGGGCTATCTTGATCTAGTGGTAACCTGAGAATCCATCCATAAAGGAATATGCTTCCCAACCTCCCACATTCTCTAGGACTTCATCTGTAAAAGGTGTAGGGAAAGGGTCATGTAGGAAAGCATCATTAAGTTTACTCAGATCTACACAAATACTTATCCCCCCTTGTTTCTTCTCTTGAACTACCATAGGGCTTATCCATTCAGATTCCTCCATTGATTCTAAGATACCAGCTTCCAGCATTCTGTCAATTTCTTCTTTTACTTTCTACTTGTATATTGGATTGTGTCTATAGGATCTCTGTCTAATAGATCTAGCCTCGAGTTTGAGAGGTATTTTCATCTCTCCTAGATCTCCTACTATGCCTTTCATCTCCGTAAAGGTTGTTTGGAATAGGTCAATGTACTCATGCAGTAACTCAGTTATCCTTTCCACTATTTTCTCATCCCAATAATCTCCAATGCTGGCCATTTTGGGATTCTTTGTTGTCCCAATGTTGAATTTCTTCACCTTGATAGGTGTAGAAAATACTTATGATTCCAAAGATGGACCTTCCACTCCTATTTCTCCTTCAATTTTTGTAATCTGAATGTTGCGCAGGTCATCTTCATCTGGTGCTTCTTCTTCCACATGATAACATGGCAGTAGTTCCTTGACTATTTGTTTGTTCTGTTGTTGATAGTCTATCATGATTTCAACCTCTAGTTCATCAATAAATATCACCCCTCTTATATGTTTAAGTGTTGAATCCATTTTGGGGTTCTCATGTTTAAATGAGGAGGTTGCTATAAAATTATGTTGTAATGTTGCCCATTATGTAGAGCTTCTGCACAGTTACTGGTTTACATACCAGTTTTATGGAATTCCTTCCAATGTGTGGATGAAGTGATGAGGCCATTCCTCTGGTGGTGTCATCCTCCATATTGTTCTGCATCTCTCCAAATGTTCTACTAGTGTCCCATATCCATCATATCTATGCATCTTATTGTTCCCCTGCTCTGCGTCGAATCTAATGTGCAGTAGTCTCTTACATTGGTACCAGTCCTTAGCTATTTCTTTGTGTACACCCCACCATCTTCCAGGTGTTTCCTTGAGTGCGATGTCTAGGGATAAGATCCTCTAATTCTCTAACACTTCATCTTCGTATCTTGTTAGGAATTCTTCTAAATCATTTATGCAATGAAAACTAGGAGGTTCTCTTATCTCGGTACCCACCCATCTTACTAAGTGGTTTATTATTGATCACCTTCTTGTAGACACTTCATGTAATCTCTGTTGCCAATTATCCCAACCTGTATCTGATTCAGACGCACATGATGTGATGCTCCTCCAGCTGAGTACCCCATATGCAGTTGGGTTGACATAATATTCTTCGCGCAGAGTGGTTATGTATAACTGGTTGATTTCTTCCATATATAAGCAAGTGGGCTCTACAAACCTTTCTCCTTAAGATGGGTCTAATGGTGCAACGACTCTATATTCTCTTTATTCAAATGTCATCTTCCTTATCCTCAAGTTGATTATGTCTTGGTTATCAAATGCCCAAACTAGCCCAAGCAATGTTGGATAAGGTGTTGTGTCATCCACTATTTCTATCACTTCAAAGTCCGCCTTAGTGCGCACTCCATCCAGATCTACTATCATACATTTTATCCTTCCAATTGGTAGAAATCTATGTTGGTTTCATACCTTCAGCTGAACAGGTGAGTAGCCTAAGGTGGGATCTCCCATACATTGCAATGTCTTATTGGGTAACATGTTTACCTCAGAGCCTAAATCCAGTATGATATCCCCCATATTGAAATCTCCAATGTTGGCATTTAGTCTGAATTCTCTACTTGTCCTCCTTCTCATATGGAGGTGATTGACTTTTTTCTATTCTAACTGTCTCTCTTCCTTTGTGTTACATCTTTCTAACATATTTTGTAAAACTTTAACAAATGATGGATCATTCAATAGTTTAACATGGGATTGCAGAAAGGTATTTATGGTACTTAGTTTCTCTACAGATTGTGTTAGGGTCCTAACCCACACATAAGTAGAACAATATATTCAGATGTAATAAAGGTCAATATTAATAAGGCCTTTCAATAAAATAGAATAAGGAGGATGTAAGAAGACCTAATAGAAGCTTATGTTTCTAGAAGGATCTTCCTCTAGATGCTTCTTTTTAGTATAAATAGGAGACGAGGGTATGAGAAACCTAGCTTGGATATTATTGTAATAGAGCTCTACTCAACTGGAG
>ML841545.1:52946-71081 GCA_009831015.1 Picea engelmannii | reverse complement strand
GATTTGATCTTTCTCAACTCATGATAGATCCAGAGTTAAAATGGATCTATGATGGTTGTTAAAACATTTCGATGTATGTCGATCAAATACCTCTAGGTGTGGACCTTTCCCCAAGTTTTTTAAATCCAAAAAAAAAGTTTTCACCTTTGGACTTATCCTATGGATGCATGATAAATCATGAGTTAAGCCCCAGGTGAAAAAAAAAATAGATTTAAAAAACTTGGGGATAGCTCTACACTTGGAGCTATTTGATCTCACTTTGATGCATGATAGATCCAAAGTTAAGATGAATTTACCAATATCCCTCTCAGTGCATGATAGATCCAGAGTTAAGATTAATCTACACTAGTTGTATCTTATTATTTCCTAGATATTCACACTATGTAATATGGTGCAAACCATCTGATATCCCTGTAGACTACTATTATTCTTTTGGGACACTAAAAAATACTCACAAAATAAATATAAATTCCAATACCTAGGCTACCTAGGCCCGTCATAAGTGGGATTCAGCTTGTAATAAACACTCTAGAATGAGTGCATTTAGCACTTTAAAGGCAATACTAGTAGAGGGAAGACCAAATTCATTTTACTTCATCCAACAATCTATATCACTGCTAGACAAAAGCACACATCTGTTAGACACAATCCATTGACTTATCACTAGACCGCAAACTTGTGTACCTTTAGAACCTATTTGATGATTTTTTAAGACTAAAAAATCTAGATTTCTTAATTACGGTCAGATCACCACCTTCAATTCTTTGGGAGAAATTTTAGCATCAGATGATGAGATAGGGACCACTTCAAGAAACACTATTCCGCTATCACCCAAGATTGTGCAGGAGATTCCTACCACTGCATTTTTCCCATATAACATCTTTAAACAGTTAGAAGATAACTTACTTAAACAATGTTGGAATTTCTTCTGGATAAAAGTTTTAGAGTATTTGTAAAAGTTGACGGTGGACAGATCTCTTATTCCCTAATAGTTCACAGCTTCCCAGTTTACTACATTTTGCTATATGTTTTCTTTGTACTTTTGCACAACCGCCCCCTGTAGTTATGTAAAACTTCATTGGAGATGCATTACATTTTCCTTTATGTTTTCTTTGTCCTTATGCACAACCGTCCCCTGTAGTTATGTAAAACTTCATTGGAGATGCATTACATTTTGCTTTGTGTTTTCTCTGTACTTTTGCACAACCGCCCCCTGTAGTTTATGTAAAAGTTCATTGGAGATGCAATACACTTGATTAGTAGCAGTGTTCCAGAACGCTTCATGGACTCGGGGATGCAGGGACGTGGAAAGACCCCACAAATTCCAAGGTCACAAGGGCATCGCAGTCGCCAATGTAGGGGACCTCACCCCAACTATTAAATATATAAAATTTTCAAAATATAAAAAATAATAGTCATTTCTATTATGAATAACTAATCACAAATTTATAAAATTAATGCAGCAACATCCATGATCCAATTGACCTTGTCTAATTTCTGTGATGCTCATTTCTCACATTTCTACATTGGGAAAACTTTGAAATTCAAGAGTGTCATGCAACTATACCAAAACTATGAAAAAGAAACCCAGAATCTGCAACTGCCCAAAGTCCCTCATCCTGTAGGAAAAACCCAATCTAAATCATACTATAGATGTCTTACGTTTTGGCACAAAATACCCATCTGTTCATAGGCATATCACTGGGTTGTGCATTTCCAACAAAAATGACGCCCGTATTTACTATTTGGCTAATAACAAATATCCACTACATGCTCTCTCTACGAAGTGCCTACTTGAAAGTTGAAACAAATGCTCCACATTACACTAGTAAACCACATTAAAATCATGAACGCAGTTTTCAATGCTACTGTCAACTTATCCAAAGTGACAACTAAAATTAAGTAGTCAAAGAAGTGGAACCAGGTATCAATAGAAGTACCAAGCAAAATACAACAAACACAAGACTTGCGACCTAAAAGCCAAGAATATGATAATGCTCACTCCATAGAAAGCATCTGGCCACCGCACTCATAAAATGGATTCATGTGCTCTGCCAGATTCTCAATACAAATGTCCATCTTCCATATGTTGCTTCGGCCCTATTTCAGGGCAACTACCAGAGCAGAACAGGCACAAAAATATTCCAATTTTCAGCCGGAAAAAAAATTAAAAGTTTAAGCGTTTTTGCTGTCATGCAATTTTTAGAGGGATGCCCCCAAGTACTGGGGCATCGCACCCAATGAATGAGGGCTAACATTTCATCATGGTATGTCCCCAATGACACTCCCATGCTCAAGGAGTGTGGGGGCACATCCCAACGCCTAGGATGCGTTCTCATGGGGCGTTGATTGTTGATCAAGCATTCCCTCAAACACCTCTTGCAGCACAATGACACATTCACTGAGAAGACCAAGCTTCTTAATGTGTAAGATCAAGTTAAAATCACAAATATCAAACCACTTTCCATGCATGCCTTAACTCTTTCATATGCCTCACATATATTAATTACTCTTAATGATTCTTGATTATTAGTCAAATTCCAATAGAGTCATTGGTTTCAATGGGCCTCGTTCTGCATGGCGACTCAGGTTCGAAACCCGTCCCTATTGGGAGGAGACACCAAAAAATCCAACCATGCTAAGGGTTGGTGTGACTATCCCTGGGTGATTTTGATGGCTTAAACACCCTTGGGTCGCGGTGCCTCAGCCACAAGCTAATCCCGCAGGTCACGGACACGCTAGCAAACAAAAAAAATGATTCTTAATTATTTTTTAGACGGGAAATTTGAAAAAATACATAGAAATAATATTTTTCCTCCGTTCACATATTGGAACACAATAGAAAAAGCTGAAGTAAGACATGGACTTATATCATACATATAGGTCGATAGGAGATGGGACAATATATAAGGCAAGGATATATGCTGTTGTAGATGAATGCCATCTGCTCCATGGTTTTGACCAGATAATAAATCATGCCCAAGTTATCTGGAATCTGCCAAAATATAATGAAAACAAATCAATAAAATCATGTCTTAATCTTATGTAATCAATCAAATACATGTTTCAGATCATCCTAACTTAGCCCATACAATAATCCCCTGTTTTTGTTTTGTTAATTCGTTTTGTGACAAGTTTCAAGTTTCAACCATCAACTTTCCAATCTCATATACTCACATTCAAGTATCTCCACAACAATTTAATTATAGGAAAACATAATTAAAAATCAGTAATAAGATTACAGAAGGTTTTCATAATTCTATCAAAATCAAGCATCTATAATGGTTAGCCATCACCCATTCCCATTATCAATACATACATGTTTCATTGTGCTTCAAAATATGCAGATGTGCGGATACATACACAGAAGTAGAACATGTTAAAACTTAAATGTTGTTTGAGTAAGAAACCCACCTCCCTCACCTAAGAAAACTTTGAAAATTAAAGAAGTGAGTTTGCCAGGCCCAATGCTCTCAACTTCTATCTACATGAACCAATAGTTCAATCAATTTAACCAGAAAATTGTTCTCTCATGACCAACCTTACTAATGGTTACCTCCTGTTAAAAAAGAACACACACAACCAAGTGGTCAAAACTAAGGCATGAATAACATAGGTGTTTCTACAATTTTTAAATGTAAGGAAAGTGAACTTGCCAGGCCCAATATTCCCAACTTCTGTATACATGCACCAATAGTTCAATCAATTTACTCTGAAACTTGTTCACTGATGACCAACCTTACTAATGGTTACTTCCAGTAAGAAAAGAACACATGGAACCAAGTGGACAAAACTGGGGAATGAATACCATAGGTGCCTCTACTGATGTCTAGTTCCCTATTCTTTATGTATAAGCTGTACTCTTATATGCAATGCTAATGCACCAATAACATCTAAGTAAAATTTGGTTCTCTTCTTGTTTCACATATACAATCCATCTTTTATCTATAAATTTTTTCCTAAAACTACTCCTAAGGAAAATCACGTTACTAAAGCTGAAATTATACTCATCTTGCTTCAATAATGAGATGACATATTTTACTCAATGTTACAAGTTTCAAGTACGTTGGGCTGTCATATTTTACTCAATGTTACAAGTTTCAGGTCTGTTGGACTGTCATGTAGTGGTTGACACAAGACATCACCATGTTAATGACCCAGATTCAAACCACGGCTGGCAGCAAGCCCTAGAACAAAGTATGTTGGCTGAGTTTGATAGCTCCCCACATTGAAGTAGGGCGATGACAATGTGGTGTTGGGACTCCTAGTTCCCCACGGGTCAAAAATGTGTTTACCTTCCCCGAATAAATGTTGCGAGTTGCAATATTTGAAACCATCATTTGCTAATCTGTGTTGACCCTTTCATCTCATTTTGGAATTAGAACTTCCAAAGACGAGAATGCACATTCCTGTTTAGTAAAGGAGACTTCAGTTAGTGGTAATTGTTGCACAGCGAAAGCATAAATTGCACAGATTTAATTGACAACAAATAAACAGAAAAACACAGACAAAAATTGCATTCACACAATTGAACACAGTATTTTACGTGGTAAAACCCTTTACAAGGGAAACATCCACAGGGCAATGAAATTCGGTTTTATTATTGTTCAAGGGAGAATTACAATAGCCAACATGTACATCCTTCCAACCCTTCAACTCTGCGCATCTATCAGCCTATATGGCTTACAACAAAAACAACATCTTAAAAACAGTTACATACAATAAATGTGCCTCTAACCAAACATCTATGTTTAATGAATTTGTCTCAACTGAAGGCTGAATGTTAGGATCTAAAAGCCGCCCACATTCATTGTTGGGAAATTCATTGGCACCAATTCAACAGTAATATGATCAAACTGCCAGAGGCAGCAATAGACACAAATTCAACTCCACTAATTACTTCTCATTAACATTGCCAGTCACAAACACACTTAAAGCTACTTATTACTCTCATCTAAATATCCTGCCAATGTGGCTAGAACTTGCACCGTCTTTATTTGAACCAATGCTTCTTTCGAACTACATCATTTAATATAAACTGCATATCTTGTAACAGAAAAGGAGATGAGATAGGCAGTATAAGAAGTTTTACAAATTAGAGACACAAACTTTGTTTAAAATAAAGTTCTTTACCAGTCTGATTTCTACTTGAATAAGATTACAACTCATAATACCCAGCATTGACGCTAGATGAAAAATAACAATTTAGTGCTTCCTTGTCCAACAGGCCATGGTCTAGTGGTAAGGCAGAGTGCTTTCTGTGATGATGACCTGGACTCAAACCCCATTCAACATAGTCCCCTCTGTTTGTGTGGGCCTGTGTAAATATGGAACAGGTAGACAAAGTCAAATGCAAGTCGTGGGTGAATTATAACGGAATAGATGCCCCTCAGACGTGGCAGTGTTGCTGAAAGGACTCCGATGTTTGACAGTGCAGTATCCCCGTGTTAATGTGGAGAAGTTCTTGCACGTTTTCCCTACGAAACAAAAAAACAATTTATTGCTTCCTTGTTTTGGGATTTTAAAAAACCACTGTAACTCAAATATCAAACAACAAATTTATTTCAATCCATACCATACCAAAGTATAAAATCAGAGAAAACTCTAAACTATCCATCTGTTTCTTATGAGTGGTTGGTCCTTTTCCAGTAAACCATATTGACTTTAAACATTTGCAAAATCATTTATTCTCCTAATTCATAGGACGGCATACTCAATTGTTTAGATGGTGGGAGTGTTAACTTCATACATTATAAATTACAATATTAGGAATCTAAAGAAGTGGTGAGTCGTGACCTCTCCACTAGGGAATGACTTGGTAAAGTGGGAGAGTAAGTATGTCTCGGCCTTCGGAAAAACTTGATGTAAAACTTTGCAGATGAAGAGACTCAAAAAATGCGCCAAAATAAGAGATTTTCTGGTGGGGACTCACTGAAGCTACTGTATTTCAGGCTACAGGAGTGATGCTAATGGAGGAAGATTTGAGAGGAAAGGAAAAAAGATGGGCAAAAGCCCAGGAGGACATAAGGAGGAAAAAATATTTTTTACAAGCAACTAGCAGCTAACCATAAAGAGCAGAAGACATTGGAAGAAGATGGGACCCATTTCCAAGCTGATCCCCATGACCCACCTAGGGAACAACATGTTTGGAAAATATATAGGGTGCAGGATCATTGAAATGTAAAATGCCCTCAAAGCAGAAATGTTTTCCCTGGCAAAGGATGCAGAATATGTAATTTGACAAAAGGGAGATCAAACTGTCATGGAAGTTAAAAAACATGGAGTTTTGGGGGTTTGATATTGATTTTTTTAGAAGATCCTGAAATTTAATCAGCTTCAAAAATACTGGGAAAAAGGGTCATTATATTGCATTTTCAGAAAAATGCCATTAGATAAAGAAATCTTCGAGTGCTGCTCAAAACCAGGTAGGGGATGGCAGGTATAGTAATCTTAGGGGTTGGGGAAGGGCTAGATTTATATAGTTCTTGGCTCTGAAAAGGCAATCTGGAGGGTTCTAATTAATGGAATTTGGATGATTGTAGGGGGTTATTCCATATATACAATCGTGGAGAGATGACTTCTCACCCAAGTTTGCTTCAAAACACAAGTCCCCTCTTTGAATTGAATTCCTAACAAGTTTGCCAGGGTTTATGGGTGCAGATGCAAGTACAGGGATGGTGCCATTTTTAAGATCCATGTTTATTAGGATGCAGAGAAGCATCACATGTGCGGTGTGTGCTTGTGTCAAATATGTAAAAAATTAGAAAAGAAAACAGAGAAATATAAGACAATATAAACATAAAAATACATGAAATCACTGATTAAATAATGATTCATTTCATTGAGCAATAAGATCAAAGATCCCAGGGGCAGCAGGTACAGGGGATCATATATTATTCCAATGGAAATCTAGAAGTAGACTTCGCATGATTTACAACTGCTCAAGGAACAAGGGGTGGAATCTGCAACAGTGGTTGGTAACCCATCAATAATAATAAGATCCCTTTTGCATCAATCAACTCTTCTAAGACCCTCGCCTCTCACGCCTTATACAAAGAATACTAGCAATGGCCAAGGCTGATCTTCTAGCCAACCTTGGTGCGAGCTTGGGTGAAGGATTTATAAAGGTAGGAGTGGCTTCTTGATTTATGTCACTTCCATGATAATTTAGTGCATTAAGTTTGCAATGGTAATCGAATACAGGTGTCTCAACAAGCAAGAGCGACAAGACAAAAAGTTAAGGCATTTACTCCGCCTTATTCACTGATACATCCATCCATCGGTGTCCATGATAATATACGAATACTATGACATGGTTGCACTCTGCGTGTGATTTATCTGTTTTGGACTTGAGAGTTAGTTCACAACTATTCCTCACTCCCTTGCTCCTGAGAGCTGGAGAAGAGAGTCTGAGGCTAGCTCTGGTTGTGAATGTAATATTCCCATTAGAATTTTTTGGTGATTTCGTTGAATTTTGGTTTACATCTTTCAAACAGTTCGCTGGTTTCTAGTTTTAATTGAGTATGCAGTGGGAAATATTGTATTCGATGCCACCAAATGGAGATTATAAACAATACAAGATCTGAAATACCAAATGATAATGACGTTAACAACCTACAGCAGCAAATAAGATTGGAAAGACATTGTAAACCATGTAATAATCAAATTGGAACCTGGTGTATAAGTTTGGGCTGTCTTGCTCCTTGAAAAGTCTTTTAAAATCTGTTCCAACACAGATAAGACTGGCAGTCTGCTACAGCAATGAGTTACAGTGCCCAGAAATACAAATATAGCGCCCAGCAACACAAATAAGCACCCAGCTACACAAATAAGCACCCAGCAATGCAAATAAATGCCCAGCAACACAGGATTAAGTGCCCAGCAATATAGATACGCGCCCAGTAATGCAAAATAAACCTTTAGAGATCTGAATATGCGCCCAGAAGTAATTATCAGCAATGAATAATGTTGCTGCTCAAGGATTCTTGCGTCCTCAATAGATAAATCACCCACACCAAGGTCGAACTCAACTTCTCGGCAGAAATAACTCAGTCCCTCATCGAATCTCTGCCTTCTTAGCAATAAATAGTTCGCCCAGCAATGACAGAGGCGCCCAGCAAGGAGGAAAGTCGCCCTCAACAATAGGTATTCTGTCTGCAACAATAAAATCGACCCCCCACTGACAATAACTTGCCCCAGCATGAAATCTGCCTTCTTTACTTCATAAATTCGCCCCCATACTGAAGTGTGATGCCCACGATGCTGCCACGATTTTCCCACAAGGAAACTCAACCATTAAATGCAATATCTCAGACAGCAGGCAAGCAATACTCTCCAGAGAATGAAATGCTCAGCACAATGAAGAATGGTCTCCACAACTTAGCAATGAAGTCCAATGTCGAAACATGAGTAATTCCTATCCCAAATCTAGCTAGGGTGTATTGTTGCAACACCGAAACCAGAGATAAAGGAAGGGTTTCATGAAACCCTAGTCTCTCTTCTCAAGAACTCTCCAAAATATTTTTCTCAAATAAGCAAATACAAGAATTCATGAACTCATTACCTGTTTCATTTTCTCAAATGTCATCTACGCCTCATGTGTCCAACTGAAAGCTCCTTTCTTAGTGAGATCTGTAAGAGGTGTCGTCAACTGTGAGAACCCCTTAACAAATTTCATGTAATAAGTGCAGAGCCCTAGGAAGATTTTCAGTTCTGTCAAATTTCTGGGGGTAGGCCACTCTATAATTTCCTTGATTTTCTCCTGGTGGACTTGGACACCATTTTCCCCGATCACATGCACCAAGTAAAGCATCTCAGTCATGCCAAACTCACATTTGGACTCTTTTGCATAGAGTTGTTGCTCCTCCAAAATCCCCAATACCTTATCCAAATGCCTGAGATGATCCTCCCAAGTCCTGCTATAAATGAGAATATCATCAAAGAAGACCAACAAAAATTTCCTCAATTGCTTATTGAATACATGGTTCATGCAGGAATGGAATGTAGTAGGGGCGTTGGTTAGCCCAAATGACATAACCGAGAACTCATAATGCCCATAATGGCATCGGAAGGCAGTCTTCTGAATGTCCTTCTCTCAATCTCGAATCTAGTGGTACCCTGAACGAAGATCAATCTTCGTGAAATATTTTGCTCCCCTCAACTCATCCATCAGTTCATTGATCCTCGAAATTGGGTACATGTTCTTTATGTCTTTCTTGTTAAGCACTCGGTAGTCAATGCACATCCTCATGGATCCATCATTTTTCTTAACCAATACCACCGAAGAGGCAAAAGAGCTAGAACTAGGCCGAATGTGACCCATCTTTAACAAATCCTTGATGGTTTTTTCTATCTCGTCTTTGTACATCTTGGGGTGGCGGTAAGGATTGGTTATGACAACTTGAACCCCTTCTTCTAATTCTATAATATGTTCAAATCCTCTATCTGGGGGTACTCCTGGAGGAATGTCATCAAAAACCTTCTGATGTTTGCGAAGCAATACCTGAATATCGTCTGGATACTGTTGAGGACGATCTAGTGACTCCCTGTCAGAAATGTAGCACTCAACTGCCCACTCTATGTCTCCATGCCGCATCACTGCCTCCATACTGTGAGATGACACGATCTTGGGCGGATACTGGTGCATAGCCTGTAAAACCACCGTTTGCCATTTGGTCCCATGAACTCCATCTCCATAGTCCTTTGATCAGTAGTGTATTTCCCAATGGAGTATAACCACTGAAATCCAAGCCCCACATTAGTGTCTGGCACATCCACCATAAAGAAATCATTTGTCAATGTATAATTCCCCATGGTATGATCACGGTGAATCCCTCAAACTCCTTCGTCGGAATCTCTCGCCTGTCCACCAGAGCTGCATCTATAAAGTTGTGGGATGCCCCACAATCAATCAACACTGTAACCTTGTGCCCCTGCAGGACTCCTCGGACTCTGAAAGTGTGGTACCTAGGAAGTCCCAACATGGATGCCATAACAGGGCCCTTAGCCCCAGCCTGTGATGTCTCCTCACCCAATGTCTGGTGTCCCTGTTCTTGTTCTTGCTGCTCTTCCTCGTCATCACTATCACTGTCTAAATAGACCTCAATATAATGAGCCTTGTCGGTCTTGTCTTTCCCGGCACACTTGTGCCCTGGTACCCACGACTCCTGACAACTAAAGCACAATTTCTTCCTCCTTAGCTCCTTTCTTGTTTCTTCATCCAGCTTGGGATTCCCAGCCCAATCCCTCAGAAATGGTTTGGTTTCCTTGCTCTTCTGTGGGAAGGTGGGTTTCGGAGGAAACCTGCTCTTAGGAACAACATCCTGCATGTCCATAGTACGACTGACTGCATCCTGCAAAGTGGTGGGTTTGTTAGCCTTCACCCATCCACGTAATGGCTCTGTTAGCCCCTCAACGAACAACATCACCAAGCGTGCCTCAAATATGTCTGTCACCATCACTGCTAATCTCTGGAACTCAGAGATAAATGCCTCTGGGCTACTTGTCTGCTTGAGCTGAGCCAACTCTCGAAAATGGATGTCTAGGTCTTTCCTATCAAACCTCTCAATGATCCTCTATGTGAAACCAAGGTATGAAGTGATGCCTGAATGACCCAGTGTCACTAACCCATGGTACCACCACTCATGGGATTCTCCATCCAAATGTAGGGTGGCAAGCTTAATAGCATCAGCTTCAACCATTTTGTTGAGTTGGAAATAAGTGTCCAACTTCTGCACCCATGCTCTAGCAGTGCATTTTGATGACCCATCAAAGTTTGGAATGGTCACTTTTCCCAATGTGCATTGTAACTCTGTGTTTTGGGACATTGTCCCTTTGGCCCCCCTAGGCATGTTCTTGCTTTTTAAGTGGAAAAAATCATGAAAGGACATGGCAGCCTGAAAATCATCTCCCAATCTCCGGTACTCCTCCAAATAAGCTCCAAAGGGTATATCCTGATCAGTCTGCTCCATTCGCCCTGATGCATCATTATCAAGGAATTGAGGCATGGTAGGCCTGGGTGTCCTGGTGTACAAATGGGGGTGGCTCTGCATGATGGTGAGAATGGCTTCCTTCCCCATTATTAGAATCCCTTTCACCGTTATGATTTTGCCTGTCTTGACTCCCCATGGTGTTAACTGCCATCTGCCCCATCAAATCCATCATTGCTTTCTAACCCCTGGCCAAATCATTCAATGCGCTGAGAAGACTGCTGAAATCTTGTTCATCTTTGTCACTCATGATGTCTTCACCCTTATCTACCTTATTTACCTCAGGCTGAGCTTCTAATTCCTGAACTGGTTCTTCCCTGTCCAATGGAGATTCTCGACTCTGGTATCCCTTCCTTCTATGGGTGACGTTCTGCCTATCCTCCCTATTCATTTACTGCCCAATTCGTTTAACTTTCAGATCCACACGGCTGAGCGAGCAACATGCTCTGATACCACTGTAATATTGCCATTATAATTTTTCGGTGATTTCGTTGAATTTTGGTTTACATCTTCTTTCAAACAGTTTGTTGGTTTCTAGTTTTAATAGAGTATGCAGAGGGAAATATTGTATTTTATGCCAGCAAATGGAGATTATAAACAATACAAGATCTGAACTACCAAATGATAATGACGTTAACAACCTACAGCAGCAAATAAGATTGGAAAGACATTTTAAATCATGTAATAATCAAATTGGAACCTGGTGTATAAGTTTGGGCTGTCTTGCTCCTTGAAAAGTCTTTTAAAATCTGTTCCAACACAGATAAGACTGGCAGTCTGCTACAACAATGAGTTACAGTGCCCAGAAATACAAATATAGTGCCCAACAACACAAATAAGCACCCATCAATGCAAATAAGCACCCAACTACACAAATAAGCACCCAACAATGCAAATAAGTGCCCAACAACACAGGATTAAGTGCCCAGCAATATAGATATGCGCCCAGTAATGCAAAATAAACCTTTAGAGATCTGAATATGCGCCCAGAAGTAATTATCAGCAACGAATAATGTTGCTGCTCAAGGATTCTTGCGTCCTCAATAGAGAAATCACCCACACCAAGGTCAAACTTCACTTCTCAGCAGAAATAACTCAGTCCCTCATCGAATCTCTGCCTTCTTAGGTATTCTGTCTGCAACAATAAAATCGACCCCCCACTGATAATGACTCGCCCCAGCATGAAATCTACCTTCTTTACTTCATAAATTTGCCCCCATACTGAAGTGTGATGCCCACGATGCTGCCACAATTTTCCCACAAGGAAACTCAGCCATTAAATGCAATATCTCAGCCAGCAGGCAAGCAATACTCTCCAGAGAATGAAATGCTCAGCACAATGAAGAATGGTATCCACAACTTAACAATGAAGTCCAATGTCGAAACCTGAGTGATTCCGATCCTAAATCTAGCTAGGGTGTATTGTTGCAACACCGAAACCGGAGATACAGGAAGGGTTTCCTGAAACCCTAGTCTCTCTTCTCAAGAGCTCTCCAAAATCTTTTTCTCAAATGAGCAAATACAAGAATTCATGATAGACTCCTCCTATCCCTTTTTTTTTATACTTCTAACTTGAGCTTTTCTTTCCTTCTCTTATGAATGTGAGATAATAACCCCACTTGACTTTTTTTGCCGTTCTTCATGTTCCCTTGATTATTTTCCTCCCTAGCCCACGGGAACTCAATTAGGCTAGCAGAATTCTCTCTTAGAGAGATTAGGCAGATGGGGACATTACAGTGAATCCCAGGCAGGAATTAGCGGGGGCATTGTCTTGATTCCAATTGGAAGGTGGCTGCACATTGTTTCAAAGGAAGACTAGTCTAGACTCTAGAGTTTCTCCTTCTCTGTGGTAGCAATGGCTCATTGCCATTGCAAAAACAATTGTTGTGTTGTGTGTGACTTAGCCAATGTTGGAAGAAGCCTTAAGCCCTGTGAACATGGTGTGAACATGGGGTTGTAGAGGCTCAAAGCTGAGTGCTGAACTTGACCCTCAAATGGAATCAATGGTATGAGACATGAGAAGAAAAATTGCTTTGGAGACTCGAGAACGATACCAGCGTAGTATAGAGACTGCTACCCAATTGTTGACGCTTACAGAATTGGAGCAGGAAGTTAGGTTCTTCATGCAAATCTAAAGGAGCAAATACTTTAGTTCTGGTCCATCGAAGGTTTCAACCGGATCCCGATCTCTAACTTCTGCATTAATGGGTGAAACTCCAACTGGATCAAATGGAACTCAATCTGTTACCAGCGCCTAGAGCCTGATTTGGTATTAGATTCTTTGGTCTCATTGGTGTCTCACAGTTCAGCTCATCTACACCTCCCTCAAGAGGTGAGTCAATCTCCTCTTCCTTCAGCTTTTGTTTCAAATGAGGAACCCTCTCCTCATGGACCATCATGGACCAAGGATGAGTGCATGGATGTTCAACGCTCTCCCAAACCGAAATTGGTGGTTGCTGCAAAAGAATCTCGCCATGCGGCGCAATCATAAACAGATACATGCTTTGAGGTGTTTACTAGGGAGATTCAACTGGGTCTAATTGGAGGAGCCCTTCATGGCCAGTGTTCTAACTCATTTCCACTTTGTAATGTTTTGTCGTGTTGTGTTGCTACTGTGTCAAAATGTACAACAGTACACATACCATGTTTTTCAATTTAAAGTCTAGATAAACAGTCTTAAAGGTATTTTGGAACAAGGACAATGTAATTATGTCCTAGGCATGCTTGAGATATGTGCAAGATAAGTATAGCATGCACATTAAAAAAAAATACATTAAATTTTTAAAAACAACAATGATACATTGAGATCTAAGTTTCCAGACACTGTCCCTAGGTTTCAAATACATCATTATCCCATATCTGGAACGGGCATGGCTTGGATACATTGCTGATACGATGTGATACATATCTAGATCTGGATACATCCCAAGCACACCAGAGATACATGCCAGATACCTCTCACATGTATCAGATGGTGTATTATGAAAAAATTAAAAATTTTATAAAGAAAAACCCACAAAACCCTTGGTTTTTTACATTTGTGCTATAAATTGGCAATTGGGGTCTCCTTTAAGCATACATCTTGTCTTGAAGCGAATTGAGGGCATTTCCTACTGCAGAGTAAATCTGGACATTTTTACAAGGGAGTGTGGGTGTTTCTCCGAGGATCTGCAGCGGAAAATTTTCGTGTGCATGCTTCCACAGAATTGTTGTACAGATTGGAGTTCATTAACAGAATTTGGGAGCATTTGCGGGGGTTTAGTGGCTGCAACAATTTCACTTTCAGCAGTGGGCTCCATATTCCTCTTCAATTTCCCTTGGCCATGACTGTTTGTTTGTTGTCTGTTTGCAGTGTTGGCACGCTTTCTCGTTGTTTGTTTGATGTGTCATATTAGAGGCATGTTTTCTCATTGTTTGTTTGCTGCCACTGTGTGGGCATGTTTTTCCATTTTTTCTCAGTTGTTTTTTGGTTCTTATTTTTTGCCAAGAGATATGGCTGCAATGGAGTTTTGGGCCCCAAATACTATGGCCAAATTGGCAAACAGAAAATAAAATCATGTTTTTGTCTATAGTCTGCCAATTTGGACATGACATTTGTGGCCAAAAACTGTAATGGGGTTTTTGGCCCAAAAATCTATTGCCTATATGGACAGAACAGCAGATAAATTTATGTTTATGTCTATTGTTTTTCCAATTTGGACATAGCATTTGGGACAAAAAAAACTGTAATGGAGTTTTTGGGCCAAAATACTATGCCCAAATTGACAAGACAGCGGATAAATTCATATATTTATCTATTGTTTTGTCATTTTTTTGTATTGGAGATTTTAAAAGTCTCTTCTAAATTTTATGGGTTGTCTAGTCTTGTTTTGGTGGTCGATTATTTGGTAGATTGTGGTTTGGTTCTGCTGTTAAAAATAAAATAAAAAAGGTCTTATTTCCTCATTTTTTTATTTTGTTTTCTAGTGAGCAGATTCTATTTCCTATTTATCATGCCATCATGATCAGTTAATGCTGGTGGTTCAAGCCAACCTAATACCAAAATTGAATTAAAGTCTTCTCTTTGGAAATATATTATATTGTACTCAAGATTCCAGGAGGGGAGGGTTAGAATGGATTTGCAGTGAGTGCGAAAATAAACACAGAGGGTCTTACACCAGGATGAAAGCCCATTTCTCTGCCATCTCAAGCCAAGGAGTTAACTGTCAAAGTATGTGCAGGCCAGGACACTGAAAAAGTAGCAATGTATATTATGGAGCAAGATGGGGCAGATGCTATAACTGCAAAGGGAAAGCTCGCCCCTTTTCAATACAAATGTCAACCAAGAGGATCCACATCAAAGCCTCCTTTTTACCCAAGTGATTAGTACTACTCAGAAAAGGTCCAACTTGGGACCCCTCTTGAAAAGGCATTTAATATCTAGGGTTGAGATGATACAGATTAGCTTACAGCCCAGTGCATCTGTGCAAATGGACTTCATTTAACTTGGTGTGATCACCTTACTGGATAGAGATGATTAGAGGGGTTAATGAAACCCCAAAAAGGCACAAGGGCCTTGGTTATGAGAAGGTTTGAACTACATTCTAGGAGAGGAAAAGGAACAATTGGAGCAATCATTAGGCTTAATTTAAGATTCATTACACATTTCATGATGAGATTTTACATGGATAAACACATCAGATTAACACTTTACAGATTTATCTGATGAACCCATTGAAAGAATACAGCAAAAACTAGAGAGAAACAACATGTATAAATGCCACAGGCTTAAAACATTTGATATTAGAGCAAACAGCTCCTACGATGATGTTGTGCAAATGATACTTGAGTGTGTATTTCTACACACTGAAGAAGTAGGGTGCCCTCCCCAAGAGGATTACGGGCCCACATAAGTATGGTGCACTCCCTTTACAAGTACTAATGGGTTCCCACTTCCACGCTTCTAACTGCAGCTGATATTCAAACCAACCATGAGTTCCATGATGATGGACACTGTCTTAGACAGAAATGCATCTCACAAATCTGCAATGCCACAAATTGGATAGTGCTTCAGCTTGGGAATCATAGTAGAAAATGCCCAACAAAATTGTGGCTCATCCCAATCAAAAGGAAGTCGACCAAGGTGAGTGGAGGCCAACCAAAGGATGAATTAAGTTAACCAAAAGATGTGGAAGTCGACCAAACAATTAACCCGTCGGCCAACAAGTGAGTCGACCAACCAACAAACAAGTTCGAAACAAGGAATGGACAAGTCCACTAGGAAATGGGCAAGTCGACCTTCTGCGTGCCCAGTCGACCAGGGAAGGTGAATCGACCAACAAAAGAGCAAAATCGACCAACAAAGGAATTAAGTTGACCGAGTAATGGAAGTCAACGAGACTAGAGTGGATTGATCAGCAGAAGAGTAAGTCGACCAAGGGAGATCCAATCGACCTAGGAAAGGAGTAAAATTGGCCACTAATGAATTTAGTTGTCCAGGGAGAGAGAGATTACTGTGCATGGTTCGTGCGACCACTGTACGATCGTGCGCACCTTGTGGGAAAACAATAGACGCCCAACAATAAGAATTCGACACAATGATTTTTTAAATCGATTAGAGATGAAGTTGAATTGAACAAGAAGGTGAGTCGACTAGGAAGAGTGGAGACTCGACCAGACAGTGAACAATTCGACCTTTGAGATATAAAATCGATTTTAACAATTGATTGCTAGTTCAGAGAGCAAGGAACGGTTCAAACAATGAGAAGTCGACTTGGTTGAGTATAGAATCGTCCATGCAGTGAGAAATTGACCCAACTATTAATAGAGTCACCCAGGCAAGTGGGAATCGATCCAAACAATTGGGAAAACGTCTCAGGGACTTGCAAAACGACCGAGGTAATGTAAATTTGACTCAACAATTAATTTAGATGCCCAAGGGAATGTGAACTTGTCCAGGCATGAAATGAAACGTCCCGAGTAATTGGGAAAATGTCCCTGCTATTAGAGAACATCCCAGTTGTGCATAGAGTCGCCCGAACAATGAATCTCAACTCAAATAGAGTGATGGCAATCTGTAGGAAAAATAAAATTCACTAACAGCCATAAAAACGAATTTAGCGACTTCCTACGTATGTGCAACAGAAAATTTTTAATAGCCATCGATCTTAGACTTTGACGGGAAATGGATGATGGACATCCCAGAGCTATTGTGCTTCCTCATTTTCATTAGAATTCAACTACATGCAACGATTTAAGACACATGGGAATTCACATCTTATCTCAAAAATGAAGCAAACAAAAAAAAGTTATAGCTCAACAGAAGGAAATCAAACACACACGATCACCATGAGCTTAGAAGTTCTACACTAAAAACCCAAATGGGAAAACCAACTTCGAATGTTGCTCAATCTTTTCATTCTGGCAATCTCTGGTTACAATGTTGTTGATGCTCTTTGTGCCTCTCCTCTCCTTGGCCAAAAGATCCATTGAGAATGAGATTGAAGGAGGAAATAGGGAGAGTTGGGGGGGTAGGGCAAGGCCAACAACCATGCCCCTTCACTTCCCATTGCTTAGCCTTCTCTCCTATTCCATTTTATTATTACATTTATTTCTCTATTTGCCTCTCACATTCTCATCTTTGTCCTATTCGACTTTCACATTTACATTGCTTACATTGTTTATTGACCTTCATGAATTGTCGGTTTAATCTTGCAAGTACCGAGTCTTACACCCATTTGTTGGTTTGGATCCATTTTGGATTAGACAGGTATGCAAAATTAAGTGCTTGTGTAGATGTCCCTTTCAACTTCAACAATCTCTCATACTCCCATCAAACATGTGAATAGTATAGTCTTGATGTCAAATGTGCACAAGAGATAGCAAGTTCCTCCGCAACTCAAGAAGATAGAGAACATCATGTAAAAGAAAATCCGAGAATCCAAGCAATTTGAGCTTGATAGTGCCAATTCTTGTAGGTTTGTGACTGGATCTATCTGCAAAGTATACTACACCCTCTACATTGTTATTCAATTCCTCAAAGAAGTCTCTCTAAAAATCCATGTGGCAAGTAGCACCAGTGTCAAGCAACCATGCATCTCTCTAAGAAGCAAATGAAGTTTTGAACAAATCTTCATTTATGCCAACAATAACAAAATTCAAGAGATTT
>ML841545.1:38551-52011 GCA_009831015.1 Picea engelmannii | reverse complement strand
AGTATGTAAACAAAATTATGCCCTCATTTTCTTTGTTTTTCAAGATTTAGTATAGGATTTGCATGTCCATTAGATATACCTTGTTTTTCCCCTTTTTAATGGAGGATTTAACACTTATGTAGGTATGGTAGTTTAATTGTAGCATTTTTGAAGTTTTTTTGTGGATTTAGATTCTAAATTTCCCCCATTTTTTTGTCCCATAGGTTTACAAATTTAATCAATGATCCACACATTTCAAAATGCCAAAACCATTGGACCTAATGTGGGAGTATGGTCTACCTTATGATGGCCATAACAAAATGAGGTTGAATTGCAAGTTATGCGGTATGGAAATGTTTGGTGGCATCAGTCCCTTGAAATACCACCTTGCCAAAATCCCAGAGATTGAAGTGGATATTTGAAAAGTATCTACCCCCAAAATTGTCCATATTGCTAATCAATCTATTTTTTATATGAATAAGAAGAGAGATTAAAGGGACGAAACGAGGCTTGAGCCTGGAAATAGATATGGAAGCACCTCAGGAGTGGGGAAAAGCCAATCCTCGAGCTCACATTCCACAATGACTAGCCCCTCAACATCCTCACCTTTCTTTATGTTGAATTCAGTGCCTAGGGGGCAACCTTCTATTCGGTCAATGGTGAAAAAAAAGGAGGAAGCCGACATGATTGTTGCTAGGTGTTTTCTATGGAGTGACATACCATTCAACATTTCCAAGAACAACCCATTCTACCACTTCATGTTTGAAGTTGTTGCTATTGTTGGTCTAGGATACAAGGGACCTTCTCTTAATGACTTGAGATGGCCTCTCCTTCAAGGGGAAAAGACTGATTGCACAAAGAGATTGGGCGAGCTGAGGGAATCATGGGAGACCACAAGATGCACCGTCATGTCAGACGGTTGGACAGATGGGAAGGGCAGGTCCATTCTCGATTTCTTGGTTAATTATCCTAGGGGGGACAATTTTTATCAAATCTGTTGATGCATCTTCATATGTTAAAGATGCACAGTTATTATGTGAGTTGTTGGATAACTTCATCTGGGAGGTAGGCCCGTAGTATGTTGTCCAAGTCATTACGGACAATGTTGTTCATTATGTTGTTGCTGGAAAGTTGCTCATGGAGAGGTATCAGACCTTATATTGGACTCCTTGTGCTGCCCTTTGCATTGATTTGATGCTAGAGGATATGGGAAAAATTCCTTGGATCAAGGAAATTGTTGAGTCAGTTAGAAGTGTTATAATATATATATATATATATATATACATATGTTCTTACACTCATGAGACAGTTCACAGGGAACAAGGAGTTGGTCCGTCCTACTATCACGCATTTTGCGACAAGCTTCATTGCTCTTCAGTCTCTCCACAATTCTATGTTGGAGTTGCAGAGGATGTTTCTTTCGAATGAATGGAATGCTTGTGTCTAAATCACTAAAGTGGATAGGCAAGCCATATCCCAACTTGTGAGACACGATCAGAGTTTTTGGATGGGAGTGCAGGAGTTGTGTGCTATCAGTGAACCTTTGGTAAAGGTTCTTCGCTTGGTTGATGGTGAGAAGCCCACAATGGGCTACTTGTATGAGGCCGTGGATAGGGCCAAGGAAACTATCCATCGATACTATGAGGACAAAGGGGAAGAGGGATTCACTAAACAAGCCGAGATATGAAGTGTGATTGATGAGCAATGGAACAACACTCTCCATCGTTTGATTCATGCACCAGGGCTCTACCTCAACCTTCCATACTCTTAATGCATGTGGATTTATGTTTGATGCATAGGTTATGGAAGGATTTTTCCAATCTGTTCAGAGGATGGTGTTGACTCTTGTTGAACGCTCAGAGATTTCCAAACAAATTCAGATATATAAGTTGAGTGTTGGGACATTTGGGTACGAGATGGCTATCCAAGACAAGACCACTACGATGCCAGTTAAGCTACAATTTGTTTCAAACTTTCAAATTTCAATGTCTTTCCTTTCTATCTATTAAATATTTGTTACTCAATGGGAATATAATTCATTGCATTTCCTTTCCATTTATTTGCTATAGATGTTTGGTGGGCAAACTATGGCAGTAGAGTCCCAGAGTTGCAAAAACTTGTCATTCGGATGATGAGTCAAACTTGCAGCTCTTCAGGGTGTGAGCGCAATTGGAGTGTCTTTGAAAAGATACACTCCAAGAAACGCAACAGGTTAGAAATGTTCAAATTAAAATTTTAATTTTTTATGGTCTCATTAATTTTAATTTATGCCCATGGGACATCATGATTCATCCTCTAATTACAAATTGTCCCTCATACAGGTTATTTGTCCACTGCCTCAATGACATGGTCTATGTCTACTACAATCTCAGGTTGTGGGTGAAGCAGATAAACAAAGTACCCGACATTGATGCCATTGTATTGGATTCGATTGACACAACGAGTCCGTGGAGGGTGGAGACTGAGGCGCCTGTCATGGAGGAGGCACCTGAGTGGTTGGAGCAAGGCTGCGGGGGAGTACCCCCCCCTCTCGAACCCGCTCTGAATGGGAGCGTTCAGGGAGCACGCTCCCCAAACGCTCTCGTTCGGGAGCACGCTCCCTCACCATAAAATGTGCTCCCTGGTTTTTTAAGGAGCGTCCATGGAGCGATCGCTCCCTCCTCGGGGAGAGTTCGCTCCTTGGATGCTCCCTGAGCGCTCCCAAGGAAAAAAATGCTCCCTAAAAAAGCTCCCGTGGGCCCGTGCATGTGAAGAGGTTTTAGGGAGTTTTTTTTTGTTTTTGAGAGAAATGAAGCAAGGGAAAGGTAGCCTAGGGTTAGGTAAGAGGTTTAAACACCCATTCACTCATTTTTCTCTCATTCTATTTCTCATTTCATTTACTTCACTCATCTTTGCTAAGAGGGTTTTGAGAGGGTTCTTGCTAGTTCTTGAGGAGATTGAAGGGAGATTGAAGAGCTTGGAACGAATATTGAAGGCTCCCATAGGGAGATTGGAGAGCTTGGAAGGGATATTGAACTTTGAAGGATGTCATTTGTGAGAGCTTGGAAGGGAGATTGAAGGCTACCATAGTCATATTCAACCACCATTGGAGAGCTAAAGAGGTAGGCTCTTAAGCCCATTTTTCTTTCTTGTTTTGTTTTTAAAAAAAATGCATGTGTTGTAAACTAGTATATTACGCTATGTTGAATATTTGAATGTTTTCTTCTCCTACTCTTTCCCATTTCTCCTCCATCATTCTATTGCAGGTAGCAAGTTATTATCAAGGTTCAACATTCATGATGTTGATGCCAATGTGGTATGCCATTTTGGTTCCATTTTTTATTATAATGATGGTGGTGGGAAGTTCACATCAAAATACCCATGATAGTGAGGAAGAAATAGAAGTGGACAACACATACCAAGGAGAGGAGGAAGGAATGGAAGGGGATGAAGACAATGAAAATGACAGTGATGATCATGATCCTCAAAAAGGCAAAGAGAGGTACACACCTCTATGAAAGTATGTCACAAAGCTTAGTGGAGGGAAAGGGGGTGGAACAAGAAAATTTATATGCCACCATTGTCATACAGAATACATAGGTTCCTATACCCGTGTGAGAAAGCATCTATGTGGGACTATGTACTGGGATGAAGGTAAGAATATAGGAATCAAAGCCTGTGTGAAAGTGGATCCTGAAGATAGACTCAAATACCAAAGGGAAAAGGAGGTAGCACAAAACAAAGCCAAAAAACCAAAGGTTGAACCTGAGAATGGACAAAGAATGTTCGCTGGTCGGCCACATCTGCCCATGGTAGTGCATCCTCGCCTTCGTCTTCACGTAGAACATTATCAGATTTCCTTGATCAAGATTGTAGAGATGATGTGGATGCAAAAGTTTTCAGGTTTCTCTATGCATGTGGTATACCATTCAATGTTCTTCGCTCACCATATTGGCATGAAATGGTCCAAGCCATCAATGGTGCCCCTAAAGAATATAGGAGCCCTGGGTATGACAAAGCTAGAACCTCAGGACTTGACAAGGAAAGAGCCAAAATCCAAGGTGCTCTAGGAAAATTTACAATTGATTGGAACCGACATGAGGTATTAATTGTATTGATGGTTGGACAAATGTGAAAGGAAAACCATTGATAAATATTCTTATTGTGTATGCTAGTGGTGCGGTCTTCCTTTCAGCCCATGACTATTTAGATCGCTACAAGACATGTATTAATATTGCAGATGCCTTGCTTAAAACCATTCAAGAGATTGGGCCCTACAATGTCAATCAAGTCATCACTGATAATGTTGCTAATTGCAAGGCAGTAGGGCAATCATTGAAGATAGGTACCCCAATATATTTTGGTCGGGGTGTTTGGTTCACACAATGAACCTTTTGCTGCATGATATCATTAAAATGAAGGACCATGATCATAGATAGATTTGTGCTTTATACAAGAGAGGGAAGAAGATGATAAGATTTATTACCAATTATAGCATGACCCACTTCATTTTTCGAAATCACTCCAAGTTGGAGTTACTAAAGATTGCAAAGACCAGATTTGCTAGCTATTATCTCACCTTCAGGCACCTGTTGAAGGTAAGAGAGGCATTGATTCATGGCAGGATCTAAAATACAGAGCTACATCCACATCTGAGAGAAGTGACTTTTAGGAGGTGGAGGACACAGTTCTTGATGGCCATTTTTGGCAACAGGTTCAGTATATTTTGTAGTTCACCAAACCCATTAATAGTATGATTCGGTTTGCAGATACAGATCAACCGGTGATTGGAAAGGTGTATGAGTAGATGGACAACATGCTAGGCCAAATCAAAGACATTGTTCAGCTGAGGGATGCGATCTTGTATGATCATATCCATAAACTTGTGGTCAAAAGGTGGGATAATTGGAATGTTCCACTCCATGCCCTGGCATATGTCCTTACCCCAAAATATTATTCTTCATCATGGTTGGCCCAACCAACACCTAGGGGTGGGGAAACAAAAAAACCACACACAGATCCAGAGGTGCAAAATGGATATATGCTTGCATTGGACAAGTTGGTACCTGGTGAAGACGAGTGTGCTCAAGTACAAAGCAAATTGAGCAAATACATTAGTAAGCATGGAGTCTTTGGTAACTTGCATGCAACCAAAGATTGAGACAGATTGGGTCCTATCGAATGGTGGAACATGTATGGCTCCTCTGCCAAAAATTTGCATAAATTGGCGGTGAAGGTGCTTTCTCAGGTTGTTAACACCTCTTCTGCAGAGAGGTGTTGGAGAACCTATAGCTTCATCCACAGTGTAAAGAGAAACAACTTGAATGCAGCCCGATTAGAAAGCTTGGTTTATGTGCATTACAACTTGAGGTTGCATTATTGTGATGTAGGGGGGAGTGCTTTATGTAACAATAAAAGAGATATGACTTGGGACAACAATCCAAAGGAGACTAATTTGGAGGATGGAGCCATTGTTTTAGAGCGCTTGGAAGAGAAACTTTTGGGTGATCATGATGGTGATCATATTCCTAGAGGAGACATGCCACCCCCATCTACTAGCGGTGTTCCAGTTTCATCAGTTTTACCTTTATCTTCACAGCATCCATTGTCACATGGGGGCCATTCAACTGTTGGTCGTGTTCCATAATCACTTCTACCTGCTCCTACTCTTCTTCAAAGATCACGGAAGAAGAAACTAGAAGTTTCTCGTGGCAAGAGGAAAACTTAGAGCATAGTACTTAGTACTTGCTACTATATACTAGATCTCTTTTTGTGTTTCCTATTTAGAAGTAGTCTCTAGAACTTAGTCTTGGTCTTGATTCTTGAATTTTTATTATGGCTTATTCTATAAACAATGAAGTTATGAAGTTTGAACATTATATGGAAAATTTCCTTTGAAGTTTGAAGTTAGAAATTTGAATTTTGAACTTTTGAACTTTTCACTAAATCTTACAACTCTTTGGTAATGAAAATGATGCTCTAGAGTCTAGACTCTATTTCATTTTGTGGTTGATGTCTTTTACAATCTATTGATGACAAATGTTTATGATTGATGTTATATGTGTACTAAATGGTTGATACTTTAATGATCATCACTAATCAATTAGTTAAATGATCTTATATCTATGTTTTCATGTTTTTTTCAATTGATTCAACATTCCGCATGCTTTTTTTTATATATATGCATCAATATATATATAATTTTTTATGTATTATATAAAAAACGCTCCCGCTCCCAGAAATTTTCGAAAAATTGACGCTCACGCTCCCACTCCCACTTCTCGATTTCGCTCCCCGCTCCCAACAACCTTGGGTTAGAGCATGAAGTTGATGAGTTGGATGGGGAGGAGGTATCAGAGCTAGAGGATCTTCCACTTACAAGAGAGACAAATTTGGAGCAGCAAGAGGACATTGAGAGTTTTCCTGAGCTAGTGCCACAACCTCCACAGAGAGTCGAGAGACTGCTAATTAGGGGAAGAGGTGGAAGACATCCCACTACATCTTCCACCTTAGACTCCTTATCCCTAGGAGTTGCACCTACCACCTCAAGATCAGCCTCAATATATCCACCTACTGCTTCTAGAGGAAAAGCACCAATGATGACCTTTTCTCGTAAAAGGGGTAGAGGGAATCATTGATATCTTAGTGCATCATGATTAGCCTTGTAGTACCTAGAAGCCTCATGATAATCATCTCACAAGATACATTTTTTTTATGTGATTTTGTATTATCTTATTAGGAATTATGACTTAGGAGTCAAGACAGATATCATATTTCAGTATCGATGTTTGATGTACCACTTGACATCTTATATATCTTATATTGCAGTTTTGTTTTCATATTTATGTGACAAAGTGTTTGTTTGATGTTGATGTTGCTTTAGAAGTTTAAAAAGTTGAAAAAAATAATTATTTTTGTATTTTTAAAGTTTCCTGATAATTTCCCCGATATTACCGATAATTTCAATTTTGGACCCCCGATGATAAATTCCCGATAACGATGTGTAACATTGGTATAGAGTCCCACTGTTACCAGAAGCTTCCCCCCCCCGCTTCGAAGCTCCGAAGCTCGATCCGGGCAGGTGCGTCCAGGAAGCTTGGGCTGAAGCACGCTTCAAAATTTAGGAAGGGTGCTTCAAGGCTCTTGAGCACGCTTCCTGCCATTTCCGAAGCGTCCCCCTCCGAAGCGTGCTTAGGAGGGCGCTTCACAGACGCTTCCGAGGAAGGCCCACACGCTTCCAAGGGGGAATGAGGTGTTCTGGTGTGCAATTGAGGGTTATTTTTCCTTACTAGTGCTATTTAAAGAGGTCCCCACCCCATCCATTTCACCCACCCTAGTAATTAATGGTAATGTTAAATTCTTAAAGTAAAAGGATGAAAATGTCCTTTTACTTAAATTTTTAACATTACCATTAATTGTTTCAGGATGTTTGAGAGTGGTTACAACCTCATTGGACTTCATATGGAGAAAGTAGAATTTTAGGTCCCATTCAAAATTCAGCAGACTTAACAGTTTTCAGGATTTCAAGAATGGCAAGATTGCAATGTTTCCATTGGATTCTATCATGTATGAGGGTATGGAACTGACATTTAATCAAGAGAACCAAGCCCTTTATGTACCTTGATGTTGGTGGCATTGATTGTTCAACTCTTTTGTCATGACCCCAGTAAAAATGTACCCTTCACTCAAGTATAAACTCTTCTGTTGAACTCTTCTCTTTTTCATCATGTCAAGTGACTTAGTGGTGTATGTGCACACCAACCTCCGTCTTATATACAGGTAGAGAGAAGAGTGGTTGAAGGGAAAGATAAATATGTGGGATGTGTTTCTTGATGATATGGGTTTGAAGTTTGAAGAACAGTGTTGAGTTGGCATTAGCCAACTTGGATCTTAATGAACTAGTGCTAGAGTCGGTCACTTTTGATGATGGTGATCCTCTTGAGGGGTCATCCTCCACATCAAAAAATGCACGGATTGCATTGGATATAGGGGAGGAGGAGGAAGATGGAGGAGAGAGCAGTGGTAGTGATGCCAATCTTGATGATTATGACATGGAGGACTCTAGAATCTAGAATCTAGAATCTAGATGGTTGATGCTCGAATGATTAATCATTGATGAACTATGTAATATGGATGCCATTTCTATCTATATTGATGTACAAATATGCATGTTTTCATATATTCTGCAACTAATTTGTCTTTCTACATAAATGAAATATATATAAAAAAAATTATATATATATATATCTTCCAAGGATTTTTGGAAAATGATGCTTCCGACGTTCCCGCTTCCTAAAATGCTCCCGCTTCTAGCAACACTGGTATAGACATCATTGTACCTAATAGTCCCATTGACCTACTTTAGTGGTCATTTGTCAGACATTAATACATTTATCTTATCTTATCTTATCTATCTCCCATGGAATCCTACATGTCTTTGCATCATGTCCATTCTTGCCATAACAAACATAGTGAATATCATATCTCTCACCTTGATTATGCCTACCCCCATACCTTTGAAATACTTCTTTCCATGCCCTCTCTTACTACCTTCCCCTTTAGAAGAATCATGTGATTGATTCTTCCATTTTTTAGCAAGGCACACAGTCTCTTAGTCTCTCCAGTGGGTTGAACTGTCTTCTTCCCGAAATCTTTCTCACGTTCTACAATTTTTTCCACCAAAGAGTGAAAATTAAGGGACTTCAATTGGCCACTAATTTGAAGTAATTCAAGATAGTGAGAATATGTGGGGTAGAGGGCCTTGATGAAGGCCGTGAGAGAAATGTCTATCTTCATACCAGTAGCATCAATGTCGTGCATGATGGGTTTAATTTCGGATGTTAAAGCCATGGGATCATCATCCTTTAACTTAAGGTTGAAGAGCTTCAACTGCAATTGAATTAGCTCCAATTCTGAATGTGAATCATACAAATCTTTCAACTTCTTCAAAGCACCCCAATAATCTTTGATAGACATGATGTGACGACTCACCTCTTCACTTACAGAAGAAATAATCAAGGCACATGCTTTCTTATCTTTATTCGTCTTTAACTGCTCTAGGTTTGATAGGTGAAGTGTCTCCATCAAAAATTCCATCCCAAAGATCATTGAAGATAAGAGTATGCTCGATCTTTCTTGACCATTATGGATAATTTTCTTTGCCACTGAGCACCACACCAACAATTGAGACAAGAGAATGCATTTTCTTAAACAAAATCACTCTTAAGAAGAAGATACAAAGCCAACCTCCTTTAAACAAATCATAAATCAATAGATTTCTTCCACCAACTTCTCCTCGCAATACAACTTCCTTCCCCATGTTCTCTGCAATAACAATCTCTAGTGGGATGTTGATGATGATGTGCCTCCTTCGTAGATAACTAATTCTAACATGGATTTGGGTGTTGACAATGTGTCTAGATCATCTAAGGATACTGGTTATCAACCTAGAGGTAGCATAATTAATCCAAGTATTGAAACGACAAACAATATGCAGCAACGGGAAAACCAACAACAACAGATGTCGTGATTGTAGTGTTACCTCCTTTCAAATAATTTTTAGGACATGGTTGGACTCTAGCAAGGCGGTTTGCATGATTATTTGAAGAATTCAGTCGAAGGCAACTAATAATGTTGTTAGGGATCTATACTACCATCTCTAGAGAGAGGGATGCCAATAGTCCACAACAACAGGGAATGCAGAGTGTGTGATAGCAAAAGTGAGCAAACACCTTCGATATGTTGGGCTATTTCTAGGAATGAGTTTTGAAGGGAATGTCATGATTGATCATCTGGTTATAAATCGCTGCCAAACCAATGTCTAAGAATGGGCCTACCTGGAAAATCCAATGGTCCTCTTAAACTCTCAGATGCACAGAAAAAACTTACAGAGAGCTTACTTCGCAGTAATTGACAAAATTTTATTTGAAACCCTTGGATTGCTTGAGCGTTAGAGGTCTAATGTTCGAACCCCAACAATGTCTTCAAGTAGTGGGCTAACATTTAAGCTCCACCTACTAGTAATTGTAAACATTTTGGACTATCATACTAGGCTCAAGGCGCAGAGTGTTGCATAGGGCTGAAGCATCCCTAGGTTTTTCGAATGTGTTGTTGGCATCCAACGCGACCGCGTTGTCAAAATATTTAATAGTTTCGAGTTTATGTATGATGCTTCTATGCACATTCAGGATCGTGTCTTCCTCGAAAAGAAAAACGAGCAAGTAAGATCATGGAGTTATCTAAAAACACCAAGGCTCTGAGACCATTGATAGGCCTTGGATAACTCTAGGTGTGAATATTTTATTAATGCGAGCGATGAGGATTTGCAACTTCGGGCAGTCATTCTCCACAAGAAAGTACAAGAAGACCCATCTATACCATTAAAGAAGCCTGAGGAATACATTGAAGACCCAAGAAGAGAAGTCAACCCCACCAGTAAAAGACAAAAAATAATAAAGTAAATTTGAAGACCCAGAATCAGAAGTCGGCCCCAGAAAGGTGCCCAAATTATTATAAATATAGGACTGGATCATTTCATTTGGCAAGTCAGACAACTCTCCTTCTACAGTGAGCATAAGGCAGTTGTAGGTGCAGTTGTGGTAATTTCGCTATTTCTGGGTTTTTTCCATTTGGTTCTCTTGGAGAGTGCACCACACTTGGGGAAGGGGCTAGACTTGGAGAAGCTCTTTCTTGTTGTTATCTTAGCTATTCTATTGAGATACCAGGTCTTGGAGATGCTATCCTTGGGGAGGATCTTCTCTGTATGGTATTTTGGCTATTGATGGTGATGTACTGGTAATATCTTGGACTAAATTCTTTTATAAGAAAGGTTGTTGGGTTTTCTCCCAAGGTTGGGCTTCCCAAGATAAACTCTTATGTTCTTGTGTTGTGTTCTTATGTCTATTTTGCATGGTTGATATTTCTAGATCTTGTTATTTCTGCTACAATATTATAGTTGAGATTTTCAGTGTATAGTTATTCTATGATAACTGTTGTATGAAAATGAATCTTGTTATTAAATCATAAGGCAATAGCTATCAGATCTGAGAATCAGAAAAATCAACATGGAATCAGAGCCAGTTGAAATATTGCCATTGCACAGTTTCAATTTGCAGCTGCACAGACCTGAACTTGTCAAGCTCGTTGAGAAATTTATTGGAGGACGCCGAGAAGAATTTTGTCATAGATCAACTCGCCCTAGCCTAGCGCACCTCCTGTTGGTCTCAGATTGCAACTTGGTGAAAGTTGAAATTTCACCTAAAACTCACTACAGTAGTTGTAGTAACACTGTTGTGAAGCTTGTTGAGCATTTATTGGGCTAAGTTGGAGGGATTTTTGGCATAGAGAAACTTGCCTTGACCTAGCGCACCTACTGCACTTCTCTGATTGACTATCTGTCAAAGTAGAAATTTTAGGGTTTTCAGGCTTGTTGACATTTTCCTAGACATTAAACCTTCTAATTCAGATTTCTGACTTCTTGTTGAGATGATGTACTGTCTCAGATTAGAAGACAAGTTGGATGGGGCTACAAACTTCAGAGGTATGTAATTGTATATAAGTTATATCATGGCAGTGTTTGCAGGAGATATACACTTGGCAAAAGGACCTTTACCCAAGCAGTGACAGTAGATCCAAAGGGATCTTAGATCAAGTGCACGTAGAGGAAGTCCAAGAGTTGGAGGCAACGATGGTGATGTCTCCTACAATATATGGCAACTTGAAATCAAATGGGACAACAACAAGACTCCAGGTTTGCATATCGGGTTTGATATTTTATATTGCTACATCTTAAGTAAATGTTGTAACTAGGACAACAGTCTTTAGAGTTCTATTACTGTTGAGTACTTTTGCTATCAAATGTATTGAATATTGTAGTTACTATGATCATTATGTAAATGTTCATTGTTTAGTACTAACGATGCACTTGTTTGCAAGATAGAATTGATCTCTTCTAGGAGATGTTCTTGTCCCATGCAGGTTAACTTGTAAATGCCATGGAGGTTACCATGTAAATGTTGTTGTTTTTGTTTTGTTCCGGGTAGGTTACCGCGGAGGAATGATTGGTAACAAAACTAGAGAAGTGTTGTTCTTTTTCTTACTTTTGTTCTTGTTCGGGGCAGGTTACTATGATTGGTCACAACACTAGAAAAGTATTGTTCTTGTTCCGGGCAAGTCACAGGCGATAGCTCTAAGAGGGAGCTATAGTGACATGGAGCAGATTGTCTAGACATGGAGTTGTATACATGACAATATACATCCTTGTACTGAAGAGGACAAAGTTAGAACCTTTTGGGAAGAAAGATACTTTTGTGGGATACAGAGTGTTACACATGGATATTGATAGTGAGGAGCAGAAGGCTCCGTAGGATGACCGTACAGATCCCTCTAGTTTAGTTGTTCACTCTTCAGATCATCGGGAAGAGTTAGTAGAGCCAAAAGGGCCAATGGATCTACCTAGAGACGTTGTAGTGACCAGGTAGAGGCCAACATGGCTTCATGATACATTGCAGGATGCAGTGAGACATGAATCTCTTCATGATACTCTGAGATTCTTGAGTCACATGAAGTCACATAATTGATTCTAAAACCTTCTAGTTATGAAGAGGAGCAGATGGTTCCGCTAGTGGTGAGGTAGACGACCCCACCCAATACCAGCTCAGAGGGAGCCATAGTTTAGAGGGAGCCAGCCCCGGGGATCTAGTAGGGAGGAGCAGCGTCCCCAAATAGTTCATAGGAGGTCAGACTTCAGAGGAGGTCAGTAGGTGCAGAGGGAGTGATGGCTTCGGAGATTGTACAGAATCAAAGGGAGTCAAGTTCCAAAGGGAGCATGCAGACTCAGAGTGAGTCTGATCTCAAAGAGAGTTAGTTGGCTCAGAAAGAGAATCGATCATTCAAAGGGAGTTCCCCATCAGATTTAGGTGGGAGAGAGACATCTTCAAGGACTGACAGACATGGTCATGAGTTGAGGAGGCTTCTAGGAGATGTGAGATCTCCTGGAAGGATACACTTGCTTCAGTAGATCCTACTTCAGTGACAGAGGGAGTTGGCCTCAGAGTTCGAGATGGAGGATCTTGGCCGGATGTACTATTCCTCGGGATTAGAGGTGTGACGAGATCATATGAGATCTTCCTTAGTCAGGAGATACTGATGAGAGTCGATATGATGGATTGCAAGTCCATGGCTACACCTATGGAGACAAATCTGAAGAAGTTGAGTGATTCTACTTCAGATTCAGATTTGGTGGATCCCACGATGTACAGGCAGCCGATTGGATCCTTGATGTACCTGGTTAACACCAGGCCGAATACTTTCTTTGCACCTTGAGCCAGTTTATGGTAGAGCCAAGACACTACCAATGGGTTGTAGCAAAGCATGTGTTGAGGTACCTGTTGTCGCCCTAATGCACACTTGCAAACGTGAGCTAAGTCCGGCTCACTTAGTGTGCCCTCGGAGACACAATGTCTAAGTCCCTGCCCACACTGTCACCTTGGCAGGTACTTCTT
>ML841545.1:0-22098 GCA_009831015.1 Picea engelmannii | reverse complement strand
GGTGCATCTTGTGGTCTCCCATGATTCCCTCAGCTCGCCCAATCTCTTTGTGCAATCAGTCTTTTCCCCTTGAAGGAGAGGCCATCTCAAGTCATTAAGAGAAGGTCCCTTGTATCCTAGACCAACAATAGCAACAACTTCAAACATGAAGTGGTAGAATGGGTTGTTCTTGGAAATGTTGAATGGTATGTCACTCCATAGAAAACACCTAGCAACAATCATGTCGGCTTCCTCCTTTTTTTTCACCATTGACCGAATAGAAGGTTGCCCCCTAGGCACTGAATTCAACATAAAGAAAGGTGAGGATGTTGAGGGGCTAGTCATTGTGGAATGTGAGCTCGAGGATTGGCTTTTCCCCACTCCTGAGGTGCTTCCATATCTATTTCCAGGCTCAAGCCTCGTTTCGTCCCTTTAATCTCTCTTCTTATTCATATAAAAAATAGATTGATTAGCAATATGGACAATTTTGGGGGTAGATACTTTTCAAATATCCACTTCAATCTCTGGGATTTTGGCAAGGTGGTATTTCAAGGGACTGATGCCACCAAACATTTCCATACCGCATAACTTGCAATTCAACCTCATTTTGTTATGGCCATCATAAGGTAGACCATACTCCCACATTAGGTCCAATGGTTTTGGCATTTTGAAATGTGTGGATCATTGATTAAATTTGTAAACCTATGGGACAAAAAAATGGGGGAAATTTAGAATCTAAATCCACAAAAAAACTTCAAAAATGCTACAATTAAACTACCATACCTACATAAGTGTTAAATCCTCCATTAAAAAGGGGAAAAACAAGGTATATCTAATGGACATGCAAATCCTATACTAAATCTTGAAAAACAAAGAAAATGAGGGCATAATTTTGTTTACATACTGGCTCAATGGATATGGTAGATTGGAATAGATCCCCACTCCAAAAATGCTTACTTGATGGCACCGAAAACTATGGATTTTTCCTTGTTTGCTTGATGGAAAATGGTTACAACACCATTAGAGCTCAAACCCCACAGGAAGCATTTGCAAAATGAGGAAATAAAACCCCAAAAGTAGTTTTATAAGCCAAAAGGTGCACTGAAACCCAACATGCCGATAATTTTCCTTGACTCGCAATATTATCGGCTAATTATCGCGATAAATTAAGTTATCACGATAAATTCATTTTAAGGAAATTATCATGATAATTTATGGTGATATTATCGGCAAGTGCGGGTTTGGCGATATTATCGCGATAAATCTGATAATACTGCGATAAGTGTAAAACTAGTCTATACAAAGCAGGAGCACTAAAGTGGATCCTATATAAAAAGCAAGAAGCAGGAAGTAAAATAGAATAGAAGTATAATCTAAAATCTAGAGAGTCGACTCCAAAAATGGAGAGGCGATCCAGGAGAGAGATGTACAAGGTGAGTAGATCTAGAATCTATGGTGCCAGTGGTACAAGGAACAAAAGGAAGAAAAATGCAAATCTCTTGAATTTTGTTATTGTTGGCATAAATGAAGATTTGTTCAAAACTTCATTTGCTTCTTAGAGAGATGCATGGTTGCTTGACACTGGTGCTACTTGCCACATGGATTTTTAGAGAGACTTCTTTGAGGAATTGAATAACAATGTAGAGGGTGTAGTATACTTTGCAGATAGATCCAGTCACAAACCTACAAGAATTGGCACTATCAAGCTCAAATTGCTTGGATTCTCGGATTTTCTTTTACATGATGTTCTCTATCTTCTTGAGTTGCGGAGGAACTTGCTATCTCTTGTGCACATTTGACATCAAGACTATACTATTCACATGTTTGATGGGAGTATGAGAGATTGTTGAAGTTGAAAGGGACATCTACACAAGCACTTAATTTTGCATACCTGTCTAATCCAAAATGGATCCAAACCAACAAATGGGTGTAAGACTCGGTACTTGCAAGATTAAACCGACAATTCATGAAGGTCAATAAACAATGTAAGCAATGTAAATGTGAAAGTCGAATAGGACAAAGATGAGAATGTGAGAGGCAAATAGAGAAATAAATGTAATAATAAAATGGAATAGGAGAGAAGGCTAAGCAATGGGAAGTGAAGGGGCATGGTTGTTGGCCTTGCCCTACCCCCCCAACTCTCCCTATTTCCTCCTTCAATCTCATTCTCAATGGATCTTTTGGCCAAGGAGAGGAGAGGCACAAAGAGCATCAACAACATTGTAACCAGAGATTGCCAGAATGAAAAGATTGAGCAACATTCGAAGTTGGTTTTCCCATTTGGGTTTTTAGTGTAGAACTTCTAAGCTCATGGTGATCGTGTGTGTTTGATTTCCTTCTGTTGAGCTATAACTTTTTTTTGTTTGCTTCATTTTTGAGATAAGATGTGAATTCCCATGTGTCTTAAATCGTTGCATGTAGTTGAATTCTAATGAAAATGAGGAAGCACAATAGCTCTGGGATGTCCATCATCCATTTCCCGTCAAAGTCTAAGATCGATGGCTATTAAAAATTTTCTGTTGCACATACGTAGGAAGTCGCTAAATTCGTTTTTATGGCTGTTAGTGAATTTTATTTTTCCTACAGATTGCCATCACTCTATTTGAGTTGAGATTCATTGTTCGGGCGACTCTATGCACAACTGGGATGTTCTCTAATAGCAGGGACATTTTCCCAATTACTCGGGACGTTTCATTTCATGCCTGGACAAGTTCACATTCCCTTGGGCATCTAAATTAATTGTTGAGTCAAATTTACATTACCTCGGTCGTTTTGCAAGTCCCTGAGACGTTTTCCCAATTGTTTGGATCGATTCCCACTTGCCTGGGTGACTCTATTAATAGTTGGGTCAATTTCTCACTGCATGGACGATTCTATACTCAACCAAGTCGACTTCTCATTGTTTGAACCGTTCCTTGCTCTCTGAACTAGCAATCAATTGTTAAAATCGATTTTATATCTCAAAGGTCGAATTGTTCACTGTCTGGTCGAGTCTCCACTCTTCCTAGTCGACTCACCTTCTTGTTCAATTCAACTTCATCTCTAATCGATTTAAAAAATCATTGTGTCGAATTCTTATTGTTGGGCGTCTATTGTTTTCCCACAAGGTGCGCACGATCGTACAGTGGTCGCACGAACCATGCACAGTAATCTCTCTCTCCCTGGACAACTAAATTCATTAGTGGCCAATTTTACTCCTTTCCTAGGTCGATTGGATCTCCCTTGGTCGACTTACTCTTCTGCTGATCAATCCACTCTAGTCTCGTTGACTTCCATTACTCGGTCAACTTAATTCCTTTGTTGGTCGATTTTGCTCTTTTGTTGGTCGATTCACCTTCCCTGGTCGACTGGGCACGCAGAAGGTCGACTTGCCCATTTCCTAGTGGACTTGTCCATTCCTTGTTTCGAACTTGTTTGTTGGTTGGTCGACTCACTTGTTGGCCGACGGGTTAATTGTTTGGTCGACTTCCACATCTTTTGGTTAACTTAATTCATCCTTTGGTTGGCCTCCACTCACCTTGGTCGACTTCCTTTTGATTGGGATGAGCCACAATTTTGTTGGGCATTTTCTACTATGATTCCCAAGCTGAAGCACTATCCAATTTGTGGCATTGCAGATTTGTGAGATGCATTTCTGTCTAAGACAGTGTCCATCATCATGGAACTCATGGTTGGTTTGAATATCAGCTGCAGTTAGAAGCGTGGAAGTGGGAACCCATTAGTACTTGTAAAGGGAGTGCACCATACTTATGTGGGCCCGTAATCCTCTTGGGGAGGGCACCCTACTTCTTCAGTGTGTAGAAATACACACTCAAGTATCATTTGCACAACATCATCGTAGGAGCTGTTTGCTCTAATATCAAATGTTTTAAGCCTGTGGCATTTATACATGTTGTTTCTCTCTAGTTTTTGCTGTATTCTTTCAATGGGTTCATCAGATAAATCTGTAAAGTGTTAATCTGATGTGTTTATCCATGTAAAATCTCATCATGAAATGTGTAATGAATCTTAAATTAAGCCTAATGATTGCTCCAATTGTTCCTTTTCCTCTCCTAGAATGTAGTTCAAACCTTCTCATAACCAAGGCCCTTGTGCCTTTTTGGGGTTTCATTAACCCCTCTAATCATCTCTATCCAGTAAGGTGATCACACCAAGTTAAATGAAGTCCATTTGCACAGATGCACTGGGCTGTAAGCTAATCTGTATCATCTCAACCCTAGATATTAAATGCCTTTTCAAGAGGGGTCCCAAGTTGGACCTTTTCTGAGTAGTACTAATCACTTGGGTAAAAAGGAGGCTTTGATGTGGATCCTCTTGGTTGACATTTGTATTGAAAAGGGGCGAGCTTTCCCTTTGCAGTTATAGCATCTGCCCCATCTTGCTCCATAATATACATTGCTACTTTTTCAGTGTCCTGGCCTGCACATACTTTGACAGTTAACTCCTTGGCTTGAGATGGCAGAGAAATGGGCTTTCATCCTGGTGTAAGACCCTCTGTGTTTATTTTCGCACTCACTGCAAATCCATTCTAACCCTCCCCTCCTGGAATCTTGAGTACAATATAATATATTTCCAAAGAGAAGACTTTAATTCAATTTTGGTATTAGGTTGGCTTGAACCACCAGCATTAACTGATCATGATGGCATGATAAATAGGAAATAGAATCTGCTCACTAGAAAACAAAATAAAAAAATGAGGAAATAAGACCTTTTTTATTTTATTTTTAACAGCAGAACCAAACCACAATCTACCAAATAATCGACCACCAAAACAAGACTAGACAACCCATAAAATTTAGAAGAGACTTTTAAAATCTCCAATACAAAAAAATGACAAAACAATAGATAAATATATGAATTTATCCGCTGTCTTGTCAATTTGGGCATAGTATTTTGGCCCAAAAACTCCATTACAGTTTTTTTTGTCCCAAATGCTATGTCCAAATTGGAAAAACAATAGACATAAACATAAATTTATCTGCTGTTCTGTCCATATAGGCAATAGATTTTTGGGCCAAAAACCCCATTACAGTTTTTGGCCACAAATGTCATGTCCAAATTGGCAGACTATAGACAAAAACATGATTTTATTTTCTGTTTGCCAATTTGGCCATAGTATTTGGGGCCCAAAACTCCATTGCAGCCATATCTCTTGGCAAAAAATAAGAACCAAAAAACAACTGAGAAAAAATGGAAAAACATGCCCACACAGTGGCAGCAAACAAACAATGAGAAAACATGCCTCTAATATGACACATCAAACAAACAACGAGAAAGCGTGCCAACACTGCAAACAGACAACAAACAAACAGTCATGGCCAAGGGAAATTGAAGAGGAATATGGAGCCCACTGCTGAAAGTGAAATTGTTGCAGCCACTAAACCCCCGCAAATGCTCCCAAATTCTGTTAATGAACTCCAATCTGTACAACAATTCTGTGGAAGCATGCACACGAAAATTTTCCGCTGCAGATCCTCGGAGAAACACCCACACTCCCTTGTAAAAATGTCCAGATTTACTCTGCAGTAGGAAATGCCCTCAATTCGCTTCAAGACAAGATGTATGCTTAAAGGAGACCCCAATTGCCAATTTATAGCACAAATGTAAAAAACCAAGGGTTTTGTGGGTTTTTCTTTATAAAATTTTTAATTTTTTCATAATACACCATCTGATACATGTGAGAGGTATCTGGCATGTATCTCTGGTGTGCTTGGGATGTATCCAGATCTAGATATGTATCACATCGTATCAGCAATGTATCCAAGCCATGCCCGTTCCAGATATGGGATAATGATGTATTTGAAACCTAGGGACAGTGTCTGGAAACTTAGATCTCAATGTATCATTGTTGTTTTTAAAAATTTAATGTATTTTTTTTTAATGTGCATGCTATACTTATCTTGCACATATCTCAAGCATGCCTAGGACATAATTACATTGTCCTTGTTCCAAAATACCTTTAAGACTGTTTATCTAGACTTTAAATTGAAAAACATGGTATGTGTACTGTTGTACATTTTGACACAGTAGCAACACAACACGACAAAACATTACAAAGTGGAAATGAGTTAGAACACTGGCCATGAAGGGCTCCTCCAATTAGACCCAGTTGAATCTCCCTAGTAAACACCTCAAAGCATGTATCTGTTTATGATTGCGCCGCATGGCGAGATTCTTTTGCAGCAACCACCAATTTCGGTTTGGGAGAGCGTTGAACATCCATGCACTCATCCTTGGTCCATGATGGTCCATGAGGAGAGGGTTCCTCATTTGAAACAAAAGCTGAAGGAAGAGGAGATTGACTCACCTCTTGAGGGAGGTGTAGATGAGCTGAACTGTGAGACACCAATGAGACCAAAGAATCTAATACCAAATCAGGCTCTAGGCGCTGGTAACAGATTGAGTTCCATTTGATCCAGTTGGAGTTTCACCCATTAATGCAGAAGTTAGAGATCGGGATCCGGTTGAAACCTTCGATGGACCAGAACTAAAGTATTTGCTCCTTTAGATTTGCATGAAGAACCTAACTTCCTGCTCCAATTCTGTAAGCGTCAACAATTGGGTAGCAGTCTCTATACTACGCTGGTATCGTTCTCGAGTCTCCAAAGCAATTTTTCTTCTCATGTCTCATACCATTGATTCCATTTGAGGGTCAAGTTCAGCACTCAGCTTTGAGCCTCTACAACCCCATGTTCACACCATGTTCACAGGGCTTAAGGCTTCTTCCAACATTGGCTAAGTCACACACAACACAACAATTGTTTTTGCAATGGCAATGAGCCATTGCTACCACAGAGAAGGAGAAACTCTAGAGTCTAGACTAGTCTTCCTTTGAAACAATGTGCAGCCACCTTCCAATTGGAATCAAGACAATGCCCCCGCTAATTCCTGCCTGGGATTCACTGTAATGTCCCCATCTGCCTAATCTCTCTAAGAGAGAATTCTGCTAGCCTAATTGAGTTCCCGTGGGCTAGGGAGGAAAATAATCAAGGGAACATGAAGAACGGCAAAAAAAGTCAAGTGGGGTTATTATCTCACATTCATAAGAGAAGGAAAGAAAAGCTCAAGTTAGAAGTATAAAAAAAAAGGGATAGGAGGAGTCTATCATGAATTCTTGTATTTGCTCATTTGAGAAAAAGATTTTGGAGAGCTCTTGAGAAGAGAGACTAGGGTTTCAGGAAACCCTTCCTGTATCTCCGGTTTCGGTGTTGCAACAATACACCCTAGCTAGATTTAGGATCGGAATCACTCAGGTTTCGACATTGGACTTCATTGTTAAGTTGTGGATACCATTCTTCATTGTGCTGAGCATTTCATTCTCTGGAGAGTATTGCTTGCCTGCTGGCTGAGATATTGCATTTAATGGCTGAGTTTCCTTGTGGGAAAATTGTGGCAGCATCGTGGGCATCACACTTCAGTATGGGGGCAAATTTATGAAGTAAAGAAGGTAGATTTCATGCTGGGGCGAGTCATTATCAGTGGGGGGTCGATTTTATTGTTGCAGACAGAATACCTAAGAAGGCAGAGATTCGATGAGGGACTGAGTTATTTCTGCTGAGAAGTGAAGTTTGACCTTGGTGTGGGTGATTTCTCTATTGAGGACGCAAGAATCCTTGAGCAGCAACATTATTCGTTGCTGATAATTACTTCTGGGCGCATATTCAGATCTCTAAAGGTTTATTTTGCATTACTGGGCGCATATCTATATTGCTGGGCACTTAATCCTGTGTTGTTGGGCACTTATTTGCATTGTTGGGTGCTTATTTGTGTAGTTGGGTGCTTATTTGCATTGATGGGTGCTTATTTGTGTTGTTGGGCACTATATTTGTATTTCTGGGCACTGTAACTCATTGTTGTAGCAGACTGCCAGTCTTATCTGTGTTGGAACAGATTTTAAAAGACTTTTCAAGGAGCAAGACAGCCCAAACTTATACACCAGGTTCCAATTTGATTATTACATGATTTAAAATGTCTTTCCAATCTTATTTGCTGCTGTAGGTTGTTAACGTCATTATCATTTGGTAGTTCAGATCTTGTATTGTTTATAATCTCCATTTGCTGGCATAAAATACAATATTTCCCTCTGCATACTCTATTAAAACTAGAAACCAACAAACTGTTTGAAAGAAGATGTAAACCAAAATTCAACGAAATCACCGAAAAATTATAATGGCAATATTACAGTGGTATCAGAGCATGTTGCTCGCTCAGCCGTGTGGATCTGAAAGTTAAACGAATTGGGCAGTAAATGAATAGGGAGGATAGGCAGAACGTCACCCATAGAAGGAAGGGATACCAGAGTCGAGAATCTCCATTGGACAGGGAAGAACCAGTTCAGGAATTAGAAGCTCAGCCTGAGGTAAATAAGGTAGATAAGGGTGAAGACATCATGAGTGACAAAGATGAACAAGATTTCAGCAGTCTTCTCAGCGCATTGAATGATTTGGCCAGGGGTTAGAAAGCAATGATGGATTTGATGGGGCAGATGGCAGTTAACACCATGGGGAGTCAAGACAGGCAAAATCATAACGGTGAAAGGGATTCTAATAATGGGGAAGGAAGCCATTCTCACCATCATGCAGAGCCACCCCCATTTGTACACCAGGACACCCAGGCCTACCATGCCTCAATTCCTTGATAATGATGCATCAGGGCGAATGGAGCAGACTGATCAGGATATACCCTTTGGAGCTTATTTGGAGGAGTACCGGAGATTGGGAGATGATTTTCAGGCTGCCATGTCCTTTCATGATTTTTTCCACTTAAAAAGCAAGAACATGCCTAGGGGGGCCAAAGGGACAATGTCCCAAAACACAGAGTTACAATGCACATTGGGAAAAGTGACCATTCCAAACTTTGATGGGTCATCAAAATGCACTGCTAGAGCATGGGTGCAGAAGTTGGACACTTATTTCCAACTCAACAAAATGGTTGAAGCTGATGCTATTAAGCTTGCCACCCTACATTTGGATGGAGAATCCCATGAGTGGTGGTACCATGGGTTAGTGACACTGGGTCATTCAGGCATCACTTCATACCTTGGTTTCACATAGAGGATCATTGAGAGGTTTGATAGGAAAGACCTAGACATCCATTTTCGAGAGTTGGCTCAGCTCAAGCAGACAAGTAGCCCAGAGGCATTTATCTCTGAGTTCCAGAGATTAGCAGTGATGGTGACAGACATATTTGAGGCACGCTTGGTGATGTTGTTCGTTGAGGGGCTAACAGAGCCATTACGTGGATGGGTGAAGGCTAACAAACCCACCACTTTGCAGGATGCAGTCAGTCGTACTATGGACATGCAGGATGTTGTTCCTAAGAGCAGGTTTCCTCCGAAACCCACCTTCCCACAGAAGAGCAAGGAAACCAAACCATTTCTGAGGGATTGGGCTGGGAATCCCAAGCTGGATGAAGAAACAAGAAAGGAGCTAAGGAGGAAGAAATTGTGCTTTAGTTGTCAGGAGTCGTGGGTACCAGGGCACAAGTGTGCCGGGAAAGACAAGACCGACAAGGCTCATTATATTGAGGTCTATTTAGACAGTGATAGTGATGACGAGGAAGAGCAGCAAGAACAAGAACAGGGACACCAGACATTGGGTGAGGAGACATCACAGGCTGGGGCTAAGGGCCCTGTTATGGCATCCATGTTGGGACTTCCTAGGTACCACACTTTCAGAGTCCGAGGAGTCCTGCAGGGGCACAAGGTTACAGTGTTGATTGATTGTGGGGCATCCCACAACTTTATAGATGCAGCTCTGGTGGACAGGCGAGAGATTCCGACGAAGGAGTTTGAGGGATTCACCGTGATCATACCATGGGGAATTATACATTGACAAATGATTTCTTTATGGTGGATGTGCCAGACACTAATGTGGGGCTTGGATTTCAGTGGTTATACTCCATTGGGAAATACACTACTGATCAAAGGACTATGGAGATGGAGTTCATGGGACCAAATGGCAAACGGTGGTTTTACAGGCTATGCACCAGTATCCGCCCAAGATCGTGTCATCTCACAGTATGGAGGCAGTGATGCGGCATGGAGACATAGAGTGGGCAGTTGAGTGCTACATTTCTGACAGGGAGTCACTAGATCGTCCTCAACAGTATCCAGACGATATTCAGGTATTGCTTCGCAAACATCAGAAGGTTTTTGATGACATTCCTCCAGGAGTACCCCCAGATAGAGGATTTGAACATATTATAGAATTAGAAGAAGGGGTTCAAGTTGTCATAACCAATCCTTACCGCCACCCCAAGATGTACAAAGACGAGATAGAAAAAACCATCAAGGATTTGTTAAAGATGGGTCACATTCGGCCTAGTTCTAGCTCTTTTGCCTCTTCGGTGGTATTGGTTAAGAAAAATGATGGATCCATGAGGATGTGCATTGACTACCGAGTGCTTAACAAGAAAGACATAAAGAACATGTACCCAATTTCGAGGATCAATGAACTGATGGATGAGTTGAGGGGAGCAAAATATTTCACGAAGATTGATCTTCGTTCAGGGTACCACTAGATTCGAGATTGAGAGAAGGACATTCAGAAGACTGCCTTCCGATGCCATTATGGGCATTATGAGTTCTCGGTTATGTCATTTGGGCTAACCAACGCCCCTACTACATTCCATTCCTGCATGAACCATGTATTCAATAAGCAATTGAGGAAATTTTTGTTGGTCTTCTTTGATGATATTCTCATTTATAGCAGGACTTGGGAGGATCATCTCAGGCATTTGGATAAGGTATTGGGGATTTTGGAGGAGCAACAACTCTATGCAAAAGAGTCCAAATGTGAGTTTGGCATGACTGAGATGCTTTACTTGGTGCATGTGATCGGGGAAAATGGTGTCCAAGTCCACCAGGAGAAAATCAAGGAAATTATAGAGTGGCCTACCCCCAGAAATTTGACAGAACTGAAAATCTTCCTAGGGCTCTGCACTTATTACATGAAATTTGTTAAGGGGTTCTCACAGTTGACGACACCTCTTACAGATCTCACTAAGAAAGGAGCTTTCAGTTGGACACATGAGGCGTAGATGACATTTGAGAAAATGAAACAGGTAATGAGTTCATGAATTCTTGTATTTGCTTATTTGAGAAAAATATTTTGGAGAGTTCTTGAGAAGAGAGACTAGGGTTTCATGAAACCCTTCCTTTATCTCTGGTTTCGGTGTTGCAACAATACACCCTAGCTAGATTTGGGATAGGAATTACTCATGTTTCGACATTGGACTTCATTGCTAAGTTGTGGAGACCATTCTTCATTGTGCTGAGCATTTCATTCTCTGGAGAGTATTGCTTGCCTGCTGTCTGAGATATTGCATTTAATGGTTGAGTTTCCTTGTGGGAAAATCGTGGCAGCATCGTGGGCATCACACTTCAGTATGGGGGCGAATTTATGAAGTAAAGAAGGCAGATTTCATGCTGGGGCAAGTTATTGTCAGTGGGGGGTCGATTTTATTGTTGCAGACAGAATACCTATTGTTGAGGGCGACTTTCCTCCTTGCTGGGCGCCTCTGTCATTGCTGGGCGAACTATTTATTGCTAAGAAGGCAGAGATTCGATGAGGGACTGAGTTATTTCTGCCGAGAAGTTGAGTTCGACCTTGGTGTGGGTGATTTATCTATTGAGGACGCAAGAATCCTTGAGCAGCAACATTATTCATTGCTGATAATTACTTCTGGGCGCATATTCAGATCTCTAAAGGTTTATTTTGCATTACTGGGCGCGTATCTATATTGCTGGGCACTTAATCCTGTGTTGCTGGGCATTTATTTGCATTGCTGGGTGCTTATTTGTGTAGCTGGGTGCTTATTTGTGTTGCTGGGCGCTATATTTGTATTTCTGGGCACTGTAACTCATTGCTGTAGCAGACTGCCAGTCTTATCTGTGTTGGAACAGATTTTAAAAGACTTTTCAAGGAGCAAGACAGCCCAAACTTATACACCAGGTTCCAATTTGATTATTACATGGTTTACAATGTCTTTCCAATCTTATTTGCTGCTGTAGGTTGTTAACGTCATTATCATTTGGTATTTCAGATCTTGTATTGTTTATAATCTCCATTTGGTGGCATCGAATACAATATTTCCCACTGCATACTCAATTAAAACTAGAAACCAGCGAACTGTTTGAAAGATGTAAACCAAAATTCAACGAAATCACCAAAAAATTCTAATGGGAATATTACATTCACAACCAGAGCTAGCCTCAGACTCTCTTCTCCAGCTCTCAGGAGCAAGGGAGTGAGGAATAGTTGTGAACTAACTCTCAAGTCCAAAACAGATAAATCACACGCAGAGTGCAACCATGTCATAGTATTCGTATATTATCATGGACACCGATGGATGGATGTATCAGTGAATAAGGCGGAGTAAATGCCTTAACTTTTTGTCTTGTCGCTCTTGCTTGTTGAGACACCTGTATTCGATTACCATTGCAAACTTAATGCACTAAATTATCATGGAAGTGACATAAATCAAGAAGCCACTCCTACCTTTATAAATCCTTCACCCAAGCTCGCACCAAGGTTGGCTAGAAGATCAGCCTTGGCCATTGCTAGTATTCTTTGTATAAGGCGTGAGAGGCGAGGGTCTTAGAAGAGTTGATTGATGCAAAAGGGATCTTATTATTATTGATGGGTTACCAACCACTGTTGCAGATTCCACCCCTTGTTCCTTGAGCAGTTGTAAATCATGCGAAGTCTACTTCTAGATTTCCATTGGAATAATATATGATCCCCTGTACCTGCTGCCCCTGGGATCTTTGATCTTATTGCTCAATGAAATGAATCATTATTTAATCAGTGATTTCATGTATTTTTATGTTTATATTGTCTTATATTTCTCTGTTTTCTTTTCTAATTTTTTACATATTTGACACAAGCACACACCGCACATGTGATGCTTCTCTGCATCCTAATAAACATGGATCTTAAAAATGGCACCATCCCTGTACTTGCATCTGCACCCATAAACCCTGGCAAACTTGTTAGGAATTCAATTCAAAGAGGGGACTTGTGTTTTGAAGCAAACTTGGGTGAGAAGTCATCTCTCCACGATTGTATATATGGAATAACCCCCTACAATCATCCAAATTCCATTAATTAGAACCCTCCAGATTGCCTTTTCAGAGCCAAGAACTATATAAATCTAGCCCTTCCCCAACCCCTAAGATTACTATACCTGCCATCCCCTACCTGGTTTTGAGCAGCACTCGAAGATTTCTTTATCTAATGGCATTTTTCTGAAAATGCAATATAATGACCCTTTTTCCCAGTATTTTTGAAGCTGATTAAATTTCAGGATCTTCTAAAAAAATCAATATCAAACCCCCAAAACTCCATGTTTTTTAACTTCCATGACAGTTTGATCTCCCTTTTGTCAAATTACATATTCTGCATCCTTTGCCAGGGAAAACATTTCTGCTTTGAGGGCATTTTACATTTCAATGATCCTGCACCCTATATATTTTCCAAACATGTTGTTCCCTAGGTGGGTCATGGGGATCAGCTTGGAAATGGGTCCCATCTTCTTCCAATGTCTTCTGCTCTTTATGGTTAGCTGCTAGTTGCTTGTAAAAAATATTTTTTCCTCCTTATGTCCTCCTGGGCTTTTGCCCATCTTTTTTCCTTTCCTCTCAAATCTTCCTCCATTAGCATCACTCCTGTAGCCTGAAATACAGTAGCTTCAGTGAGTCCCCACCAGAAAATCTCTTATTTTGGCGCATTTTTTGAGTCTCTTCATCTGCAAAGTTTTACATCAAGTTTTTCCGAAGGCCGAGACATACTTACTCTCCCACTTTACCAAGTCATTCCCTAGTGGAGAGGTCACGACTCACCACTTCTTTAGATTCCTAATATTGTAATTTATAATGTATGAAGTTAACACTCCCACCATCTAAACAATTGAGTATGCCGTCCTATGAATTAGGAGAATAAATGATTTTGCAAATGTTTAAAGTCAATATGGTTTACTGGAAAAGGACCAACCACTCATAAGAAACAGATGGATAGTTTAGAGTTTTCTCTGATTTTATACTTTGGTATGGTATGGATTGAAATAAATTTGTTGTTTGATATTTGAGTTACAGTGGTTTTTTAAAATCCCAAAACAAGGAAGCAATAAATTGTTTTTTTGTTTCGTAGGGAAAACGTGCAAGAACTTCTCCACATTAACACGGGGATACTGCACTGTCAAACATCGGAGTCCTTTCAGCAACACTGCCACGTCTGAGGGGCATCTATTCCGTTATAATTCACCCACGACTTGCATTTGACTTTGTCTACCTGTTCCATATTTACACAGGCCCACACAAACAGAGGGGACTATGTTGAATGGGGTTTGAGTCCAGGTCATCATCACAGAAAGCACTCTGCCTTACCACTAGACCATGGCCTGTTGGACAAGGAAGCACTAAATTGTTATTTTTCATCTAGCGTCAATGCTGGGTATTATGAGTTGTAATCTTATTCAAGTAGAAATCAGACTGGTAAAGAACTTTATTTTAAACAAAGTTTGTGTCTCTAATTTGTAAAACTTCTTATACTGCCTATCTCATCTCCTTTTCTGTTACAAGATATGCAGTTTATATTAAATGATGTAGTTCGAAAGAAGCATTGGTTCAAATAAAGACGGTGCAAGTTCTAGCCACATTGGCAGGATATTTAGATGAGAGTAATAAGTAGCTTTAAGTGTGTTTGTGACTGGCAATGTTAATGAGAAGTAATTAGTGGAGTTGAATTTGTGTCTATTGCTGCCTCTGGCAGTTTGATCATATTACTGTTGAATTGGTGCCAATGAATTTCCCAACAATGAATGTGGGCGGCTTTTAGATCCTAACATTCAGCCTTCAGTTGAGACAAATTCATTAAACATAGATGTTTGGTTAGAGGCACATTTATTGTATGTAACTGTTTTTAAGATGTTGTTTTTGTTGTAAGCCATATAGGCTGATAGATGCGCAGAGTTGAAGGGTTGGAAGGATGTACATGTTGGCTATTGTAATTCTCCCTTGAACAATAATAAAACCGAATTTCATTGCCCTGTGGATGTTTCCCTTGTAAAGGGTTTTACCACGTAAAATACTGTGTTCAATTGTGTGAATGCAATTTTTGTCTGTGTTTTTCTGTTTATTTGTTGTCAATTAAATCTGTGCAATTTATGCTTTCGCTGTGCAACAATTACCACTAACTGAAGTCTCCTTTACTAAACAGGAATGTGCATTCTCGTCTTTGGAAGTTCTAATTCCAAAATGAGATGAAAGGGTCAACACAGATTAGCAAATGATGGTTTCAAATATTGCAACTCGCAACATTTATTCGGGGAAGGTAAACACATTTTTGACCCGTGGGGAACTAGGAGTCCCAACACCACATTGTCATCGCCCTACTTCAATGTGGGGAGCTATCAAACTCAGCCAACATACTTTGTTCTAGGGCTTGCTGCCAGCCGTGGTTTGAATCTGGGTCATTAACATGGTGATGTCTTGTGTCAACCACTACATGACAGTCCAACAGACCTGAAACTTGTAACATTGAGTAAAATATGACAGCCCAACGTACTTGAAACTTGTAACATTGAGTAAAATATGTCATCTCATTATTGAAGCAAGATGAGTATAATTTCAGCTTTAGTAACGTGATTTTCCTTAGGAGTAGTTTTAGGAAAAAATTTATAGATAAAAGATGGATTGTATATGTGAAACAAGAAGAGAACCAAATTTTACTTAGATGTTATTGGTGCATTAGCATTGCATATAAGAGTACAGCTTATACATAAAGAATAGGGAACTAGACATCAGTAGAGGCACCTATGGTATTCATTCCCCAGTTTTGTCCACTTGGTTCCATGTGTTCTTTTCTTACTGGAAGTAACCATTAGTAAGGTTGGTCATCAGTGAACAAGTTTCAGAGTAAATTGATTGAACTATTGGTGCATGTATACAGAAGTTGGGAATATTGGGCCTGGCAAGTTCACTTTCCTTACATTTAAAAATTGTAGAAACACCTATGTTATTCATGCCTTAGTTTTGACCACTTGGTTGTGTGTGTTCTTTTTTAACAGGAGGTAACCATTAGTAAGGTTGGTCATGAGAGAACAATTTTCTGGTTAAATTGATTGAACTATTGGTTCATGTAGATAGAAGTTGAGAGCATTGGGCCTGGCAAACTCACTTCTTTAATTTTCAAAGTTTTCTTAGGTGAGGGAGGTGGGTTTCTTACTCAAACAACATTTAAGTTTTAACATGTTCTACTTCTGTGTATGTATCCGCACATCTGCATATTTTGAAGCACAATGAAACATGTATGTATTGATAATGGGAATGGGTGATGGCTAACCATTATAGATGCTTGATTTTGATAGAATTATGAAAACCTTCTGTAATCTTATTACTGATTTTTAATTATGTTTTCCTATAATTAAATTGTTGTGGAGATACTTGAATGTGAGTATATGAGATTGGAAAGTTGATGGTTGAAACTTGAAACTTGTCACAAAACGAATTAACAAAACAAAAACAGGGGATTATTGTATGGGCTAAGTTAGGATGATCTGAAACATGTATTTGATTGATTACATAAGATTAAGACATGATTTTATTGATTTGTTTTCATTATATTTTGGCAGATTCCAGATAACTTGGGCATGATTTATTATCTGGTCAAAACCATGGAGCAGATGGCATTCATCTACAACAGCATATATCCTTGCCTTATATATTGTCCCATCTCCTATCGACCTATATGTATGATATAAGTCCATGTCTTACTTCAGCTTTTTCTATTGTGTTCCAATATGTGAACGGAGGAAAAATATTATTTCTATGTATTTTTTCAAATTTCCCGTCTAAAAAATAATTAAGAATCATTTTTTTTGTTTGCTAGCGTGTCCGTGACCTGCGGGATTAGCTTGTGGCTGAGGCACCGCGACCCAAGGGTGTTTAAGCCATCAAAATCACCCAGGGATAGTCACACCAACCCTTAGCATGGTTGGATTTTTTGGTGTCTCCTCCCAATAGGGACGGGTTTCGAACCTGAGTCGCCATGCAGAACGAGGCCCATTGAAACCAATGACTCTATTGGAATTTGACTAATAATCAAGAATCATTAAGAGTAATTAATATATGTGAGGCATATGAAAGAGTTAAGGCATGCATGGAAAGTGGTTTGATATTTGTGATTTTAACTTGATCTTACACATTAAGAAGCTTGGTCTTCTCAGTGAATGTGTCATTGTGCTGCAAGAGGTGTTTGAGGGAATGCTTGATCAACAATCAACGCCCCATGAGAACGCATCCTAGGCGTTGGGATGTGCCCCCACACTCCTTGAGCATGGGAGTGTCATTGGGGACATACCATGATGAAATGTTAGCCCTCATTCATTGGGTGCGATGCCCCAGTACTTGGGGGCATCCCTCTAAAAATTGCATGACAGCAAAAACGCTTAAACTTTTAATTTTTTTTCCGGCTGAAAATTGGAATATTTTTGTGCCTGTTCTGCTCTGGTAGTTGCCCTGAAATAGGGCCGAAGCAACATATGGAAGATGGACATTTGTATTGAGAATCTGGCAGAGCACATGAATCCATTTTATGAGTGCGGTGGCCAGATGCTTTCTATGGAGTGAGCATTATCATATTCTTGGCTTTTAGGTCGCAAGTCTTGTGTTTGTTGTATTTTGCTTGGTACTTCTATTGATACCTGGTTCCACTTCTTTGACTACTTAATTTTAGTTGTCACTTTGGATAAGTTGACAGTAGCATTGAAAACTGCGTTCATGATTTTAATGTGGTTTACTAGTGTAATGTGGAGCATTTGTTTCAACTTTCAAGTAGGCACTTCGTAGAGAGAGCATGTAGTGGATATTTGTTATTAGCCAAATAGTAAATACGGGCGTCATTTTTGTTGGAAATGCACAACCCAGTGATATGCCTATGAACAGATGGGTATTTTGTGCCAAAACGTAAGACATCTATAGTATGATTTAGATTGGGTTTTTCCTACAGGATGAGGGACTTTGGGCAGTTGCAGATTCTGGGTTTCTTTTTCATAGTTTTGGTATAGTTGCATGACACTCTTGAATTTCAAAGTTTTCCCAATGTAGAAATGTGAGAAATGAGCATCACAGAAATTAGACAAGGTCAATTGGATCATGGATGTTGCTGCATTAATTTTATAAATTTGTGATTAGTTATTCATAATAGAAATGACTATTATTTTTTATATTTTGAAAATTTTATATATTTAATAGTTGGGGTGAGGTCCCCTACATTGGCGACTGCGATGCCCTTGTGACCTTGGAATTTGTGGGGTCTTTCCACGTCCCTGCATCCCCGAGTCCATGAAGCGTTCTGGAACACTGCTACTAATCAAGTGTATTGCATCTCCAATGAACTTTTACATAAACTACAGGGGGCGGTTGTGCAAAAGTACAGAGAAAACACAAAGCAAAATGTAATGCATCTCCAATGAAGTTTTACATAACTACAGGGGGCGGTTGTGCATAAGGACAAAGAAAACATAAAGGAAAATGTAATGCATCTCCAATGAAGTTTTACATAACTACAGGGGGCGGTTGTGCAAAAGTACAAAGAAAACATATAGCAAAATGTAGTAAACTGGGAAGCTGTGAACTATTAGGGAATAAGAGATCTGTCCACCGTCAACTTTTACAAATACTCTAAAACTTTTATCCAGAAGAAATTCCAACATTGTTTAAGTAAGTTATCTTCTAACTGTTTAAAGATGTTATATGGGAAAAATGCAGTGGTAGGAATCTCCTGCACAATCTTGGGTGATAGCGGAATAGTGTTTCTTGAAGTGGTCCCTATCTCATCATCTGATGCTAAAATTTCTCCCAAAGAATTGAAGGTGGTGATCTGACCGTAATTAAGAAATCTAGATTTTTTAGTCTTAAAAAATCATCAAATAGGTTCTAAAGGTACACAAGTTTGCGGTCTAGTGATAAGTCAATGGATTGTGTCTAACAGATGTGTGCTTTTGTCTAGCAGTGATATAGATTGTTGGATGAAGTAAAATGAATTTGGTCTTCCCTCTACTAGTATTGCCTTTAAAGTGCTAAATGCACTCATTCTAGAGTGTTTATTACAAGCTGAATCCCACTTATGACGGGCCTAGGTAGCCTAGGTATTGGAATTTATATTTATTTTGTGAGTATTTTTTAGTGTCCCAAAAGAATAATAGTAGTCTACAGGGATATCAGATGGTTTGCACCATATTACATAGTGTGAATATCTAGGAAATAATAAGATACAACTAGTGTAGATTAATCTTAACTCTGGATCTATCATGCACTGAGAGGGATATTGGTAAATTCATCTTAACTTTGGATCTATCATGCATCAAAGTGAGATCAAATAGCTCCAAGTGTAGAGCTATCCCCAAGTTTTTTAAATCTATTTTTTTTTTCACCTGGGGCTTAACTCATGATTTATCATGCATCCATAGGATAAGTCCAAAGGTGAAAACTTTTTTTTTGGATTTAAAAAACTTGGGGAAAGGTCCACACCTAGAGGTATTTGATCGACATACATCGAAATGTTTTAACAACCATCATAGATCCATTTTAACTCTGGATCTATCATGAGTTGAGAAAGATCAAATCTGTCGAGGTGCAAAACTCTCCCTGGATGCATGGTAGATCCATGGATCTACGTTAATTTTTAATATATATATATATATATATATATATGCTAAGTGTCAACTCCATGTTGAGCATTGAAGGAATTATGCATCTGAGCAACACATCTTTGAAATGTTTTAACCATAAGAAATTTTGTTCTTTCCATTGCCATATAACATGGACATTGACATTGAAATATTTTATTTATGGTCCACATTCAAATATTTTTTTTCATATTAATAATTTTTAAATTCCATGTGCCAACTCCATATTAATCATTGAAGGAATTACACATCTCCTTGGTATTGAAAAGTAGAAAGAAACTATTTGTATTTATGGTCCACATTCAAATATTTACTTTATCTATCTCTACTATTTGTATATAAAGTTGATATAAAATTACTTTACTTAAAGTGGATATTGAAATATTTCATTTAGGGTAGACATTGAGAAAATTTTTTATTGTTACTAACAACTTTTTTAAATGCCACATGTCAACCCAGGTTGAGCACCAAAGGAATTACACATATCATTTATATTGACTATCAACGTAATAAAAGACCTCAAATAGTATTACAATGTTTCTTGTCCAATCAACTCATTTAAACATTGTAAAGTGTTTTGTAACTATCTCATTGAAAGTTTTGTAGGTGTTTTTGGACAAAAAACATTGTTATGGAAATGGTAGTAAGACCAACTTGTACCCTGAAAAAGACAACTAATCAATCGAACTTCCATACTTGTTTTCTGCAACTTAATGTCCCTATATACTAGTTATCGGTCATGCATTTGTTGAAGATTTCCAATTTACACTTTAGTTATCATGTTATTCCATGCACTAGTGTCTTGAAAATGTTAAAAGTACCATTTTCCAAACGATGCCCTTGTTTCTGTTAATATTATGGTAGTTGCGGGAGGTATTTACCCCCACGTGTGAACCTGACGAGAATAGAAGACTCCGGGAAACAAGAGAAACCCTAATGAGTTGGCTAATAACCCTAGAAGCCTTGTTGGCTCAAGAAGATAATTTATATTAGGTTATTAGCCTCCAAGAGAAGAAGTTGGATAGAAATAATAATAATATACTGAACAGACACTTATCCAGAAGGAGAAGTCGGCCCCAGTAAAATTGGCAGAACCACTATAAATACAGAGCGCCAGTTCTCATTTGACAGCATCTCAGGATTGCAGTTTCCCAGTTGGTGTGCACTGCAGTTGCAGTCTGGTGCGCAGGTTTGGAGGAGGGTTGCAGCTGCAGCTGCAGCAACAGCTAGTTTCAGTATTGGCTTGGATATCTCTTGGCTAGGGTTTGGAACATCTGATCAGCTTTTTGTGATGCGCTATCCTTGGGGATTGATGCGCTACTCTTTGTTTGTCTATCTAGCCTAGGGTTTGCTTTCGGAGTAATTCTCAGTCAAGGTTAAGGTGCTCGGAGGGAGGCTTCGGCCTATGGTTGGGTGACGAAGGTATCATAAATGGTAAAACGAGCACACCAGCTTCTATATTCTAACAGGTTATGGGCCCACACCCCTTCAGTCAGCCTAAAACGCTGGAAGGAAACATAGCCGCTAGATATTGAGCTCGTTGAGGAACTGTCGCTAGGGTTACTAGCAAGAGCAGCTTCCAAAAGCACTGCAACTAGGGTTACCAGCAGAAGCAGTTGCAAAAACCCTAAACCTCTTGTCAAGGTACCTTAAGTGACGAGATTGACCTAATCTCTGAATAGATCAGTGCGCCCTAGCCCAACGCATCTCCTGGTACTCTCAGAAGGCCAAGACGTGAAGTTTGGATTTCTGGTCAAATCTAGGGTTTGACCAAGTCAAGCAAACCATGACGAACTCTATGAAATATGAGAACAAGCTAGATGGAGCCTTTAACTTCAGAGCATGGAAGACAAGGATTGACCTCATCCTTGCTAAGAATAAAGTGTTGGATATTGTGAAAGGAAAGATCTTGAAGCCAGAGTTTAAAGAAGGAGAAGAGAAGGAATCGCAGAACGTTGCAGCTATGGAGAAGTTCAAAGACGTTGACATCAATGCCATGAGTATCATAGTGGATTCCATAAAAGACCACTTGATACCCTACATCTTCCATCTTGACTCATCGAAGAAGATGTACGATGCCCTAACAAATCTCTTCTCAGTCAGAAACATTGGACAAGTTATGAGTCTGAAGAATGAGCTCTGTGACATGAAGATGATTGATGACGATAGCATAACATCATACTTTGTAAGGATCTCCCAGTTAAGAGATCAACTACTAGCTATTGAAGAGATCACTTTAGAAAAGGAATTGGTGAACATAGTACTCAATGGTCTTCCCAAGACATGAGATGCATTTGCCGCAAGCATGAACACAAGGAAGGAGTACCCGACATTTGAAGAACTTTGGACTTGCTGTGCTCAAGAAGAATCAAGGACCAATGCAAAAGAGAAACCCCAAAAGAAGTACGATGATCAAGCCTTCACAGCAAG
>ML841544.1:25398-40596 GCA_009831015.1 Picea engelmannii | reverse complement strand
TTCAAGGGCACCTAAAGGGAATACCACTAGGAAAGGCATAATGGATCAAGAAGGGAAGAGTGAGGGAGAAATTCCCTCACTTATTTGTTGATTGATAAAGGATTTTGGGGTCCAAAATATCTAAGTGGGAAGGTGTGATACGAAAGGATCTAGGGAGGCCTAGGAATGACTCAGAGTTCTCAGAAGTATCTTAGGAATCTCAAAATGACCTCAGCAAATAGAAAAGGGAAAACATTCAAAGTCCTAAAATCTCAGTAAAATTGGCACCACTGTGAAGAACGCACCACAAGATTTCGAACGACATAAACGGTTCATCAAATGGAGTCTAGATGAAGAAGTTATTGCCGGTCAAAGTTTGGTCAAGTAGATCAAGTCAACCAGGGGACACATCAACATCCATATTGTTGATGTCAACAACTGATTGAATAGGGTGATGTCAGAAAGACATAATGCTGACGTCAGAATGTCATGTGGTAGCCCCACAGGCTACCATGTGTCAGGCAGATTTGGAATTTCCAGGGCACTAAATGGAACAATCAAATTTTTCCACCTGACACCATCTAGGGGCCACCATGTGGCTCAATGATGGGTTGACACTTGGCTACCTCCGAATGCACCACGTGGCATTTTATGGGTCAGAAAATTAGCAAGACGTCGACGTGTACAATGATGGTACATGGAAGATGATGTCAGTGCCACCTGGGGAGATGACTGTGTATCAATCAACCAATAGAAAGGAGATACATGGCCCAATATGGAGGTGTCATGTGGAACCCATATTTTTCTCAATGAATTTTGGGTTGGAATAAGCTAAAATAAAAAAAAACTAATTTGGCCGCCAGACCGGTCAGCGTCGGATCCGGCAACCGAGATTGTATCAACGGTATATGTATGTATAGGGTGGAGCCGACAGCAAGTACCTACCGGCCAACCCATTTTTCGGTGGCCAGTCTGGCTGACCCCTGCCAATTTCAAACAATTGTATTCAACCATAATCCAAAAGGGGCCCGCAGGGATTCTAACCCCAAACCTCTTGGGGCCTATTCAGTATTTATACCTAGGAATCTAACTGAAATGACCATATATTAGGTAAATGGAAACCTTTTTTAGTGAAACAAATTTTTTTTCTAAATGAAATGAATTCTCTGAATGCAATGTAATAGTCCTCTTGGCCCAAAAATGTATGGAAATATCAAAAACCATAGATGCAATAATGTAGCTTCAAGATCTCAATCTAAAATGGGAGTGGGTCTTCAAATATGATTTGATACCATGTTCAACAAAACATGTATTCCAATAGAGAATAGACATATTCAGCAACCAATCACATAACCACATCACATATCAACACACTAGTGTTTTTATGTTGTAAAACCCCCAGGTGGAAACATCCACGACCCCAATTAATGTGGCCACTTGAGGGAATTTATTAATTCAAAAGAAAAAAATATTACAAAGAGTTTCCCACAATCGATCATCAAAAAATGACCCTCCATTATCTTTAAATAGAGATAATGGACCAATTGGGTGTTAATCCATGGATCAATGTAGCCATTAAGATCAAGGAGAATATGTGTTTTCAAATTACTTTATGTTGGGAACATATTGTGACTTTCAGACTACAAATGAATACTAATCTATACTAAAGAAACACACTTTAACCTAATGACACATTATACGAAGTTGATCTTAACTAACTCCTAAGTGTCTAAATATCCTAACACAATCAACTACTAATAAAAATATGAACCCTCTTCCCTCCTTTTGTGAGATTTTTGATAGTTGAAGTAAGTGTTATGGTTATGTTTAGAGTTCCAAAACCCTCTTGGAACCGCCTTGATGATTCTATATGCCTCTAGTGGGTCCCCCACATTACTAAATCCCCATATTCAAATTATGGTATGCTGACATGGTCACCACTTGGATAGGTGAGGAAAATTTGTACAGTTACCATGTTGGGGCCCAAACATTCTTATAAAAAATCCAATTAGGCACATGATATCTCATTAGAGTGGTAATGATCAGAAGAAAAAATGTTTTCAAGTATGAGGTAATGCATGAGCCATCACATGAACAAAAAGAACTATTTAGGGCTTCAAGGACATGTGAGAAGTTGATGAATGAATTTGAAAAAAATAAACATGACCATGGAGATGTTACAAATTCTAGTGTCTCCCATCTAGAGAATTAATAACTTCATATGGTACATATGTAGATCCATTTCAAATAATACCTCTCTATTTTAGGAGGATTTTGGTCTCTAAAATATTTAGTTTTGAAGAAGACGAGGAAAAAACTCCTCACCTTTTTCCTCTGAGAGCCATTTGGTATTTCCTAGTAACAAAATATTCAATCCAAATTTACAAAGTTTTTGTCGATTCCTTCATTCCATTATGATCTTCTTCTACACAATTGTTTCCGAGGGTAATTTTGCTTATTCATTTGGTGTCTAATATTTAATGGAAGGTAATACTTGACCCTCTTGATTATCATCAATAATGAATGACTCAAATAATTTCAGTTTATCTATATTTACTACTAATTAAAGGTCTATGTAAGGTGGAAGATTGAGTGTATAATCATTGTTTCCATCCTTTTCAAATACTTCAAAAGGTCCATATCTGGGGGTTTTGATATTCTTCCCTACTCTCTGTAACATTTCTTTATAAGGTGTAACCAAAATTTATCTCATATTTGGAAAGTCTTTTCAGTTGTGTGCTTATCATGCATGGGATTATATTTCTCCTAATACTTCTTTAGTTACTCTTGAACATGTACATGTATTTTCCTTGTTTTGTATATGGACTTGTTTTCCTTCAATTGATCACTTGAGGTTGTTACCACTAGTTTAGGTTTTCCATATATGATATCCAATGTTGATGGTGGCATATATTCAAAAAACAATTGAAAGGATACTTATCAGTGGAAGTATAGAGAGATCTATTACAAGAATGGTGTTTGTAACCCAATGTTTCATCCCATATCCTTGGATGCTTCTGATTGTGATATCTTGAAAATTGAACCAAAGTTTGATTTTATACCTCTATCTTCCCATCAATTTATAGATTAAACACAATAGATATATTTAATTTGGTATCCAACTTCTCCCATAGTGAATTCCAAAATACATTGAAGAATCTAGTATCTCTATTAGGAAGTATGCTCCTTATAATCCCAAAGTGCACATAGACCTTTTAAAAAAAAAATCTTGCATATTTTTGTCCTTTGATGGTCTTCTTACAAGCCATAAAAACAAACATCTTACTTAACCTATCTACTAGCACATATATGTAGTTGTTCCATATTCGTGTCCCTGGAAAACCACAAACAATGTCAATGGATATGCTTGCCCATGGTCTTGTATGGATTGGAAGTATATCATATAGTCCTTTCTTCCTATTACTAGGTTTGGTTGTACAACATAAAATACAACCTTTGATAAATCTAGTTAATTATTCTTGCATATTGTGATAATAAACATACATCTACAAGTTAGTCACGTTTTCCCAACATGAAAATGACGAACAAAATTGGAGGTGTGAGCCTCCCTTATCGATTTTAATCTTACTTCATTTGGTACACAAAGCTTCTCGATCTTGTAGAGTAATCCATATTGGACATGGTAATCAACATATATTTTTCATTTTCATCCTTTTATCTATCAATACACCTCCTTGAATGCCTCAGGATCTAGGAGGATCTAAGGAACACTAATAGAGGTCTAGGAGGATCTAGAATGTTCACAGAGGTCCCATGTGATCCATTAATGCTAAAACTTTTATCATATCAAATGAAATCACTATTTATATATTGTCTTCATCCTTCCAATGGTACAAACTACAAGTTAAACAGAGTTCGTATGCAAAAGTTACTAGTAGTCAAAGTTCAAGTCAAACAGGTCAAATCAAAGTCAAAGGGGATAAAAAGGGTGACAAGTGTCACCACTGCAAGGATGAAACATGGCACATCCGTACATCGTAGGATTATGACATGGCCACACCCCACGGTGTGACATGGATTGATCGTACAATGACCAGGAATATGTGTTGACAGACCATACATCTAAGTGGTCGAATCATATGTTGACAGATGGAAAGTGTTAACCAATGAGAGGTCACCACATGGAAACCTCCCATTGGTCTATATTGGTATGTTTTATTAAAACTATGGAGTCGATGAGGGATGAACCCATGACCTCCATAACCTTCCAAATGTCTTATACAATCCCCACTACCAACACACCATGCATTAGTTCTTAACCTATATATGTTTTAAATATCATTTGAATTAAAGTAAAGCTCCAATTAGGAGAGGAAAGGGACCAAGGGCTAGGCCCCCAACCCATGTTCTATATGTTTTTACATGCGACCCATACCAAATTCTGCGCAGGGGGGCTAATGAATTTACTCCACCGTAAACCATATCATATATGATTATAAGCATATATAAAAAAAAAAACTGACGAATATGCCAATGAGGAGAGGATCGCAAGGAATGGAACCCCGGAACTCCTCCAATATATCCAACTCCTTAACCATTAGGACAATAGTCCTACTTATTTAGGGATACCATTATAAATAACATTAAGTTTCCCAAATTTTGGATTGATGTTGGATGGCTTGTGACCTAAATATGGGCGCAGATGCCAAGACCAACAGGAATTTCCATGTCTACATAGATTCAAATATGGAATGAATCCCAATGTATGGTATGGATTCCAAGGCCATACGAATGTCTCAATTTCTATGCAAAGGAAGAGGCCAAGTATGGTTGTCTCATAAAGTGTGTTATGAGGTATAATGACAACACTTAGGCAACTTTATACTCATTTTTCATGATGTTTTGCAAGGATCATGAATTTGAGGTATATTCTATGATTTGAGGTCATTTTTTTAATTATTAGTCCAAAATGCCATTAATGATCATTTAGCGCATTGTTTTACCTCCCGAAGAGGGTGTAATTGAGCCAATTTGGAAATTTGTCGACTTTGTAGTCAAATTTCTTAGAATTTCGCAAGGATTTCAATGGTGAACTTATTTTCTTGTTTTGAGTAATGGAATTAAAGAGACCCCATTAAATTGTCTTTTGTGAGCTCATATTGTAATGTAATTTGGTATTTTGAGATGATGGAGAACAATCATGCTATCTAAAGGGACTTTGAAGATGAAGTGATGTATGTCATCTACATATGTAATTTGAGTTCTTTTATTTTTTGTTGTGTCATCTCATCATTCAACAGACTAATAATCATTTCATGAATTTTTGGATAAAGAGCACATCATCAAAATTCTACAAATCACCTCAATACGATCAGTAAAATATTTTGAATTAGGTTAGATGTTGAATGTATATATTGTAAAGAATAAGTGGCATCTAAGGATTTTTGGATCAAGTGGTATCATAGCCAGATTGTTTGGAAAACTTGTTTAAGAGAAGTGGTATCATAGACATTTTTTATGTGCATTTGCAAGCTATTCATGTGATGAGATCCCATAATTCAGTTGGTGAATATTTTGAAGGATCTTATCTAGAGGACAAGATGAGTAAAGTTCCCATGAATTTGAGACTGCAGAGGAATATTAATCGGTAAGTCTAGAAGGATAATTTTGAGTTACGAATGCAATTGCAAGATCTTTAGGAAGATAAGTGTTATCACCAGAAGTCACTCTCGAATTGCAGCAGGAGTAAGCCTGATACCCATCATTTTTATATGTCACGATAATGAATGGGGGTGGTCGAATGGGCGCAAATCCAGGAGAATATAGTTTTAACTTAGAAAACTATGCCAGGCATGCACGAGCAGGTGCGGTCCTGATCTAACTTCAGTCAAGAAGTTGAGAATAAAATGAGCAGAGGGAAAACTTGGTGAGAAATATGAACAAGACTACTATGGGCATCAGGCCTTCCAACAACTTGTAGAAGAAAACCAAGACGTTGAAAATGTGCCTAAGTGACATAGTCACAACAACACGGTTATCAAACCTGCATCACAATGATGCTGCAACAACTTGACTAGATCCTCCAATTCCGAGTTACTCAGTGTAAGAAGGAAAAGATAACATAGGAAACTAATTTAAAACTGGTAAAAATATTGTCATGATCAAACATACATCACAAAAACACAATCACCCCCGACTGGATCTTCCAATTCTGAGTGTCTTAAAAAAGTTTTTACAGAGAGATGGAAATAAGTTGAATTTCATTAAACATGAAGTCTCACATACAAATGCATAACCAGGAAAACCAATACTTCACTAAAATTTTACAATCGGGAGCCTAGCTCAACCATCGACACTAACAAAAATGGAAAAAATGCCTTTATATACTTGGAACTGGCTCAGTTGTTGAAGACACGATCATGGCATGAGTTTAATTCTTTGCATTGACAAGTTTCCCTATTAGGATGCACATGCAGATGATGGTCAGACTGCCCATGTAGTTGGCTGTTAGACGCAATCTCTGTCAGGATGGACTAACAATCTACCTCTACGTTTGTCCCTTTCTAGCCTTCTATTTATGGAAGGAGATGAAATTCAACTGCCACCACCTTCTAAAATAACTTCTTTCTCAAGCTCGGAACTGGCGTGAGTCAAACTTGGCACTTGGAGGACGTGGGGGGAAATTTCTGCCTTCTGGAACTGAGCTGGACCTTCGCAGAGGGACTCAGCAGTCGGTCGTGAACGAGGCCCTGGTGAGGTGATGGAATGAGTAAATCAGACAAAGGTGGTTAGGTGGAGGGGACACTAAGGCTGGGAATAAGATGTGGGGGCATGTGATTAACCAAGGGGTAAAACACATCCCTAGGATGGGTGACATGGAGGAGGAGAAACAGGTGTCAGAAGATAAGAGGGATGAAGACAAAAGTACATGATGCAGGGATGAATGGAGGACAGTTGCAAGGTTGTGGATGGTGGGAGGGGAGTGGGGATGTGACAGGGGGAAGGAGAGAGGTTGGGTGGAAGACACATGTCAGAAGGAGGTGAAGGTGGTAAACAAGGGTGGTAAGCAGTAAAAGGTTTTAGGGGGGACCCATTACCTAAGAGCATGCCACGTCAGTGGGGGCCCGCGATTCAAAACTGCCCATATCGGACCCCCCCCTCATTAAAGGTAGAACAGAAAGGGGGGTCTGGAATCAATCCTCAGCCGCGGATCTGGGTTCTCCAATATCAACCACTTAGACCTATGCATCTTCATATCGGACCCCCCCCCCACCCATTAAAAGCATAACGAAGGGGGGGGGTGTCTGGAATTAAACCTCGACTGAATATTTGGGCACACGAACTCTAGACGTCTAGATCATCCTTCTATTTAGAATGGCGCGTTCTTTGCACCAAAACACTCCTTTACATGTTTATGTGATAACATTAGGCTCCATGGGGGATAGAGTCCTTCCTGCGAGGCTCTATGAAAACTTATGCAACATCAGTGCCCTGTTGTTGGGATATGGAGTCATTTATTGAAATCAAAAAATGAACAGGAAAACAATATTTACAAAATCAGAAGAGCCACTTAAGGCTCAAATAAAGAACTTCTTCAGAAAATTCCCATTTACAGGGCCAACAAAAATTTCCTCGCCCTCCAAATCTTGCAACCTGTAGGTATTGTTTAAAAATACCTCAGAGACTTTGAAGGGCCCAATCCAGAGGGCTTCAATTTTTTTGTGTTTGCCTCTGTCCTGCCTGGGTGCATCCCACTTAAGCACTAGATCTCCCAGTGCAAATTCCTCCTTTCTCGCCTTTCTTTCAAAGGCCTTCTTGATCTTCTACTAATGATCATAAGCTCTATCCACCACCTGCTCTCTAGTTTGCTAGACCTCCACCAACTGATGAATTCTTTTGATCATATCATCAGGCTCTCCTTGACACTCCTGAAATAATTTTTCTACAGGAAGATCTAGCTAAGAGGGAAAAACAACTTTTGTCCCATAAACAAGTTGGAAAGGGGAGATGCCTAGGGATCTCTTTGTTGTCACACAATCAGCTGACAAAGAAAATTTGAGTTTTGAATCCCAGGCTTTCTTATTGTCTTCCAACAATATTTTAATGAGATTGAGCAGACTCTTGTTAGAATATTCTGCCAGTCCACTGCATTGGGGATAGTAAGGAGTGGAGTGAATAAGTGAAATCCCAATCTGCTCACAGAACTTGATCAAAGGTTCAAACATGAAGGATGTAGTATTGTTAGTAATGATTCTGTTTGGAAAACCAAACCTTGTTATGATATCCTCCAGGAAACTGATTATTACCTTGTGTGAAGCACTTTTGGTGGGGATGGCTTATATCCACTTGGAGAAATAATATGTTGTAGTTAAGATCCACCTATTCTGACTTCTTGAAGCATGATGAATCTCCCCAATGAGGTCCAATCCCCATTGTTGAAAAGATCTTGATGCTACTACAGGTTTCAGAGGAAAGTATTTGAGTTGTTGCTTTCTTGAAAATTTTTGACACTTGATGCAGGCTCTAATCTCTCTGCAGATGTCAGTGAATAAAGTGGGCCAGTAGTACCCATCCTTGAGAATTTTGTAGGTTGTAGTCTTCCAGAAATGATGTCTCCCACATAAGATACTGTGAAATTCAAGAGTAATTATTTGGGCCTCATGTGGATCCAGACATCTCAAAAGCACTGCCAGGGAGTCTTTCCAATATAAGACATGTTCAATAAGGAAATATCTTATTGCTTTGAGTTTTAAATCTCTTTCCTTTTTTTTTCCTATTCCACCAGGAGCCTTTAATTCTTGCAAAAAATATATAATGTCTCCATAGCAAGTGCATTATGCTAGAGGTAAGCTATCCTGAGAGCTTGTTGATCAACACAGTAATTGTTAATGAAGTTAACCCCCAAGGCTTTACAATTGGATTCTACCAATATCTTGGCTAAACCTTGACCTTCAACCAGCTTGGTAGGTTTTATTTCCAGATCAAACTCAAGGATTTTGGCAGTCCATTTGATCCTATTTCCATCTATGTCAGGTTAAATAAGAATGTCCTTCACAGAAGTTGAAGGAACATATGCAATGACCTTTGAGTGCAAGACATAGACTCTAAAATCTTTGAGAGATTTCACTAAGGCATAGGCCTGATTTTCCATAACGTCATACCTGATCTCAACATCCCTTAGGGATTTGCTGAAAAAGGAGATAGGCTTCTCAAGCCCTGCATCATTCTTCTGTAATATAACAACAACCATTGTATCAAAGGAAGCAAAAGAAAAGATCAAGAAATCCTTGGAATAATTAGGACTAATAAGCACAGGTGCCTCAGTCAATGCATTTTTTATTTGATCAAAGGATTCCTTGGGTTCAATAGTCCATTTTACTTCATTCCCCTTCCCGAGCATGGTTGTAATATGCTTCACCAACTCAACAAAATTTGAAACAAACCTCCTTAGAAAGTTAATCTTCCCTAGGAAAGACTGAACTTGCTTTCTAGACCTTGGGAGTGATAAGGTTTGGATTGCCTCCACCCTGTTGGGATCAATTCTCACTCCCTCAATAGATACTACATGCCCCAACAACTTTCCCTCCTTCATGGAAAACAAAGATTTTTTTGGATTTAAGGAAAGAGAAAACCTTCTGCACTTCAAGAAGACCTTATTCAGATGATGACAATGTTCTTTATCAGATATGGAAAATACTGTTATGTCATTTAGATAGATCACCACAAACTGATCATTTTCCCCAATGAAAGCTATGTCCATGGCTCGCTAAAATGTTGCCCCTGCATTCATTAATCCAAATGGCATTTTGGCATACATGAATGTGTCCCAAGGAGTGGTGAAGGTTGTTTTTTCTCTATCCTTAGGCAAGACTGATATCTGATTGTAGCCCAAAAATCCATCAATCATAGATATCCTTGATGCACCAGTTACTCTTTGTAATATATGTTCCATCTTTGGTAAAGGGTAATTGTCCTTCTTTGAGATCCTATTCAGATTTCTGAAATCGACACAAAGTCTAATTTCTCCACTTTTCTTCTTCACCAGGACCAGATTGGCCACTCATTTGGAATATCTCAAAGGGACTATGATTTGGGCATCCAACAACTTATTTACTTCTCTCTCTATGATAGGAAGCAACATAGTATTGATCTGTCTTAGCTTCTACCTAAATGGCTTGGACTCATCTTTCAGGGGAATATTATGCTCAATGAAAGATGTGTCATAAGTCTTGATATCTTCATAGGTCCAAGAAAAAACGTTAGCGAATTCCCTCAATAGTTTAACATACTCAACCCTATGCTCTCTTGTCAAGCTACTTGACAGCTTGACAAACTTTGGCTCCTCCTCTTTGCCGATGTTACACTGAGCTGTATCAACATTATCTTTTGACATTTGGACCTTTACTGCCACATCATTTCTATAAAAAATCCTTTCCAAAGGAACCAGTCCCTTTGGAATGTGATTGCTAGCCAGCTAAACATTATGATGGTCAACAATATTGTTCTGAATATTATCAGTATAAGGGTCAGCTTCAAAAGTAAGGTCTTGATCAATGTGAAATGTTGAAAACTCCTCAACAGTCTCTAGGAATTTTTTGATTTAAAGATCATCCTTAAAAACCTTCCAATGCTTGACATTTTCAGGTATGGAGGGCTTGTATCTTACTTTTGTATCATACCTAAGATTGGGTGGTAGAGGGACTCTGAAACTGCTCGTTGAAGTAGCCAGTGAATTAGCCACAGTGTTTTCTCCTCTTGGAATAAATGATATATTTAAAGCTAGGAAAAAACTGTCAATGAGGTCCTAGGATTCATTTCTGTAACTCCTAAGACAAGGGTGCTTAGCCTCATAAACATGTTTGATCTACTGAATGATCAGCTCAGCATCACCAAACAAATACATTTCTTTAATCCCCATGTCCTTTGCAGCCCTCAAGCCCAAAGCAAGATCTTCATACTCTACCACATTATTGGTAGCTTCAAACTCTAACTTGTATGAAAGAGATATAGTTTCCTAAGCAAGGGAAACAAAAACTATCCTAGCACCAGCACCATCATTAGAAGAAGCTCCATCAAAGAACATTTTCCATATAGAAGTAAGTGGGTAATAATCTTCATGGGAGATGATTGGTTTCTTTCTGAGTTGAAGAGGAGCCTCAGGGGTGTTGGTGAGATGCAACAAGCTAGATCCCAAATTAGTATCAAGGGAAAAAATAGGATGGTTGGTGGGGTCTTCCTCATCACTAAAAATGTAAGCTAGTTGAGCTTTTATGTACAATATTCTATGTTCCCCTCCAAAGACTAGGATGGTAGTGTATGTTAGATCCATATGTAATTTCCCCCCAAGCTTCTTAATCCAAGATCTTGACAATAGCATGCCAAACATGGGAGGAACATCAGCTACCACAATGTCCATGACCACACTTTTCATGGGAAACTAAAACAAGGTTACCACTAGGTATTTGATGACTCCAATACATTGCACCCTGCTTGAATCGAAAGAGTGAAAATCATGATAGGCCTATGTTACTTCCATCCTGAGCTCTTCCATAACTGTTTTGGGCATGAGGTTATGGGAATCCCCTAAATCCATCAGAAAATTATGCAGCACCTTATCATGTATGTTCAGGGATGTGTAGAAGGGAGGGGATGAATCCTCTCTATCTTCTACCATAGCGCCTAATATGACTACGGGATTTTCATCTTAGAGATTCACTGAGTCTGTGTAAAGCTGAGGTGGCTCAGACTGCAATAGTTTAGAGAGGGACCTTTTGTAATCATCATGTTTGAATAGTTTTGAAAGGGGGATAGGGATTCTGATTTTTTTGATTTTATGCTCAAAGTTAAAGGAGGAAGGAAGCTTCAGAATTTCTCTCACCTCTAGGATAGGGTCTTTGGCTATCGACAAGGGATTTTGATTTTTCTTTTCCTTTGGAGTGTTTGTTGCAGGCTTAGCAGGCTTTTCTGTTATGAGAGGTTGATCAAGGATGTCAGAATTTCCTTCTTTCTTTTTTGACCTGAGGTTATATTTATTGGGAATGCTACTGTCTCTTCCCCCTTTACTTAGCTCATTTATTTGACTGTTCATGAGGGATTCTTCATATCCAAATTGAGTCGAATGGGGAAAAGGGGAGGTGTCTTCAATGCAGCGAATTTCAGGGTCTGACTCCTCTTCCTCCTTCTCTTCATCATCAACCAGGTTGTTTTGGAGAGGGGTTTGAATTCTCTGATCATCCCTATATTTGTTCCTTTGTTCCCTTGGTATAATCTGAGGAGCATGGTTGTTCTTCCTTCTGAATTTTCCTTTGTTATCAAAGTCTTGGGGATTTTTGTATGTCTGCCTCCCCTCCATTTTAATTTTATCCATCTCTGCAGATAGAGACTTGACCATCTTGGTTAACTCATATACTTGAGGGTGAGCTATAGAACAACCAGAGGTTGAGGCCTCAGATCTCCCTCTTCCCTTGTCTATGCCATATTTTCCTCTGATCTTATTAACCGCCAACACATTGGATTCTACTTCAAGGGCTTCATCTTTCATATTAGCTAAGGAAGTAGCTCTTCTTTCTTTGAGAAGGAGGCAAAAGTTAGGGTCAAAGGCACTAACATAAGTGATTTTTGTAGAGTCTTATGATGGTTTTATTTCAGCAGGGATCTTGTTGTACATCTTATTGAACCTTTTGGAGAAGTCAGAGACAAACTCTCCTTCCTTTCTCTTCAAGGACCCAAACGCTATCATATAATACATGAAGTATTTCTTATATCCCCATTGTCTCAAGAAGGCATTATCTAGAGCTTCAATCCCAACAATAGATCCAGGGGTCAATCCCCTAAACTATTTCCTAACCTCACCATCTAGGATCTGGACGAAGACTCTCATCCAAACATCTTCATTTTATATGTTCATGTTGTTTGTGTAACTATAGAAGGTAGCAAGGTGTTATTTAGTACTTATGTCCTCCTCCCTAGTGAACTTAGGCATACACTTCAAATAATCTCGAGCAGGGAGAGGATTCATTGGTTGAGGTAGGACCATAGGGGCATACCTTGCATCCACTATGTCATAAATTATGTTTACAGGGAGATGAGCACCTACCATAGGGATATTAGGTGGAGGAGAACTAGGAGTAGAAGGAGTTCGAACAGGGGAAGCTAGAACTGATCGTGTAGGAGGAAAAGGAAACAACAAAGGATTTGAAGAGAAGGTTACTGGGATAGAGGGAACAAAGGTTGGTGTGGGCACAGTAGTAGCAACAGTAAGAGGAGGAGGGATGGAAAATCCTAGGATAGGGAAATGTTTTGAATTCCAGTGTCTAGACCAGGTTGCAACATCAGGGGAAATAGGAGTGACAAAGCTCTCTCCCTCTAATATAAGACCAGGAGGAGGAAACTCAATAGGAACACTCCCAAAATTTAACACATGAGAAAATCCAACAAGAGGTCTAATAGGAAAATGAGAAGCAGATATCAGAGTTTCTAACAGAAGGTAATGAGAACTATTAGAAATACCTGGTTCAATAGTTGAAGCTCCTTCTCAAAGGGCCTTTCCCTTTCTGATAAGTTTCTCTAGATCTGCTTCTGGTGTTGTCAAGAGAAACTAAGAGGTATACCTCATGCATTTTCTTCTGGAAGCCACAACTGAAACAATAGATTCTCCATAGTGGAGTCATCACAATGGAGTCACCAGGTGCATAGTAGCAATCTTGTTAGCCTCTGATGCCTGATGCACATTCAGAATCAGAGGCTCAATGTCATTCAATCCTAGGGAAAATATTCAACTTCGTCCCCAACAATGGTGCCAGAAATGTTGGCACCAGAAGTCACTCCTGGATTGCAGCAGGAGTAATCCTGATACCCATCATTTTTACATGTCACGATAATGAATGGGGGTGGTCGAATGGGCGCAGACCTAGGAGAATATAGTTTTAACTCATAAAACTAGGCCAGGCATGCACGAGTAGGTGAGGTCCCGATCTAACTTCAGTCAGTAAGTTGAGCTTAAAATGAGTAGAGGGAAGACTTGGTGAGAAAGATGAACAAGACTACTATGGGCATCGGGCCTTCCAGCAACTTGTAGAAGAAAAAAAAGACCCTAAAAATGTGCCTAAGGGACATAGTCACAACAACGCAGTGATCAAACCTACATCACAATGTTGCTGCAACAACTCAACTGGATCCTCGAATTTTGAGTTACTCAGTGTAAGAAGGAAAAGATAACATAGGAAACTAATTTAAAACTAGTAAAAATATTGTCATGATCAAACATACATCACAACAACACAATCACCCCCGACTAGATCTTTCAATTTCGGGTGTCTTAAAGAAGTGTTTACAGAGATATGGAAAGAAGTTGACTTTCATTAAACATAAAGTCTCACATACAAATGCATAACCAATAAAACTAGTGCTTCACTAAACTTTTACAATCGGGAGCCTATGTCAACCATCGAAACTAACAAAAATGGAAAAAACGCCTCTATATACTTGGAATTGGCTCAATTGTTGAAGACGTGATCATGACATGAGTTTAATGCTTTGCGTTGATGAGTTTCCCTATCAGATTGTGCATGCAAATGATGGTTAGACTTCCCATGCAGTTGGTTGTTAGACACAATCTCTGTCAGGCTGGACTGATAGTCTGCCTCTGCACTTATCCTTTTCCGACCTTCTATTTATGGAAGGAGACGATGTTCAACCACAACCACCTGCTACGATAATTGATTTCTTGGGATCATACTAGAATGAGTTAAACTTGGCACCTAGAGGACACAGGGGCCACTTTCTGCCTTTTGGAACTGAGTTGGACCTTCATAGAGGGACTCGACAATTGATCGTGAATGAGGCCTTGACGAGGTGATGGTGTGAGTAAATTGGTCAAAGGTGGCCAGGTGGAGGGGACACTGAGGCTGGGAAGAAGACATGGGGGTATGTGATTGACCAAGGGGGAAAACACTTCACTAAGATGGGTGACCTAGAGGAGGAGAAATAGGTGTCAGAAGATAAGAGAGACAAAGAGAGAAGTACATGATGCAGGGATGAGTGGAGGACAGGTGCAAGGCTGTGGATGGTGGGAGGGGAGCGAGGATGTGACAGGGGGAGGGAGAGAGGTTGGGTGGAAGACACATGTCAGAATGAGGTGAAGGTAGTAAACAGGGGAGGTAAGTGGTAAGAAGATTTAGGGGGATCCCATTACCTAAGAGAACATCACGTCAATGGGGTCCCATGCTGTCAAACCACCCATATTAGACCCCCCCCCCC
>ML841544.1:0-25361 GCA_009831015.1 Picea engelmannii | reverse complement strand
CATTAAAGGTAGAACAAAAAGGGGGGTCCAGAATCAATCCTCAGCCACAGATCTGAGCACTCCAATATTAGTCACTCAGACCTGTGCTTCTTCATATCAGACCCCCCCCCCACCCATTAAAATAAGAACAACACGGGGGGGGTGTCCGGAATTAAACCTCGACCAAAGATCTGGGCACGCAAACTCTAGCTATCCATATCAGCCTACCCTTTAGAATGGTGCACCTTCGCACTGAAACTTAGGGTAAGTGGGTTTTTCAACCCACTTCTTTCCATTCTTTTCACCCAAACACCCATTTACATGTTTATGTGATAACAAGAAGCATAGGTTGCAAGATTGATTTTTATTTCATGAGGAATTGCACAAGGGTATTTTTCATGAGTTAGAAAGAAAGTTGCAGATCAAGAACTAGGCATTGGCACCATCAACATCAATCCATGAATATTGGTAGGTTGAGAATGTAAAGTCTCCAATGGAAAAGGGACTACCTCTTTTGAAAGGCATGATTGAGAAATAAGGCTCCTCATATTATTATTCTTCTTGTCAAGATGGAGAATGCTTGAGGGTCGCTGAAGCAAGGAGAAATTCAGATAAAGAAGTCCTTCGTAAATAGTTAGTTCTACCTTTCATTTTAGAGAAAGGTAACATGTGTAAGACATCTCCGGAGGAAGATGTGCATTCCACAGAAGAAGGAAATAATACTTTTACCACTGGTGAATGGTCTAAATATCCATGTGCTTCTTGTGGAACTAGTAACCATGATGTGGAGAAGTTTTGAAGAAGACAGTATGTGAAAGTAAATCGATCCAAGAAGAAGGCTAAAGGTAAAGATTATTTCTCAAAAGAGATAAAAAGGGGGAATGATAAAAAGGCATCGTGGTTCCAAAATGGGAACAAGACACTCTTCTCTTATTGTGGTAAGAGTGGACATCAGATTGAGAAGTGTTGGATACTTTACCCACACTTATGTCTAAATAAGAACATAAAAGATGTAAAGGAACTTGAAATAATAAAATCACCAACTCCATATGAAGTTAATAGTCTCACTGAAAGGTTTGGGAAATATTACTTCCTTATGGCTAGTCTTGGAAAAGTGATATATGAATACATCGAGGAATGGTTCATGGAAAATGGCTTATCTCACCACATGACCGGGATGAGATCGGTATTTTTAACTTTCTCAAAGTTTGACACATATTTCTATGTAGGAAGTGTAACCAACACCAAAAAAGCAATAAGAGGGTATGGATATGTAATATTCTAGCTCACGTCAAGAGGATTTATGGGAATAGAAATTATGTTGTATGTTCCAAAATTAAAGGTAAACCTACTCTTAGTTGTCACATTTGACGATGAAGGCTATGTTGTCACATTCCATAATGGCCAGGTACTTGTGTATTCAAGGGAAGTTGATCCAAACACGGAAATAGTTCTTGGTATTTGCAAGGAGAGATTATATATGTTACTGGGAAGGATATAGTTTGGTATAATGGTTTCTTAGATTCAACATCAGATTCAATGTCAGATTCAACATTGATGTTAGAGGTCGAAAGTTATGAGACTCCTCCCAATACAATGGGAAGAATGAGTCTATAAATAAACCATATAAAAATTTCATTGTAAATATGTAAATGTAATATGCATATGTAGATTTAATACCCCTACGCCGAACCCCAAATCTAAATGTAAATACAAATGTACTTAGGTTGGTGAATTGGTATGTAGAAAGGACGATATATTTGTAATATAAAAGTAAATGTATTCACATGAAAATATTAATGGAAAACACATGATTGTGGCAGACCAACCATGTAAAAGCGTATGGGGGAATAAAATCCATTAGTTAGGGAAATGGGACTAAAATTAAAGGATAAGGGGCTAAGTGTTATAACCCTAATTTGCACCATGCATGCATACCTGGAATCAGGCCATCTTACTTGCCATTTTTTCCAAGCTATCACTGAAAGCTCTTCTTAAAAAACACTTTTTTTGAAGATGTACGTGCCCTGCACCATTACTTCCCACATATGTACGCTTGCTACACCACTACATCTCGTGTACGTATGCTATTTAAACCATTACAGCCCGCCTATACCCACAAAAGTTTCAAAAAATTAAAAGTTGCAAGGGAATACAGGATTTTGGGTAGTTTCCTAACCAACTGACCGCCCGTAGCCCATCACCCAACCGAATAACTATCTTTTTGGCATATAAAAGAAGGTGTTGGGGTTCCATTCAAGGAAGAAGCATGAAATAAGTGAAACTCTACCCATTTCATAGTCCCCCCTTTCCCCAAGAATTTACAGCCACATTGTGAGTTTTGAGCCAGAATTCCTTATTCTAGCGTTTTTCCTCCATTACTAGCCTAATCCAGTTCCTAGAAAGAGCCGAAGAGGGGAAATATGCATGGAAGCAGTTGGAGCTTGGTGAAGAGGAGCCCAGGACCGAGTTTGAGGAGCAGTCATCGATCTCATTTTGTAAGTGACTTTGTGAGATTAATATAAAGAAGTACTTTTTCCATCCTGCCACATGATGTGTTCAATCTTGATATTTGATTAATATTTTATTATGACATCTAACCCATTAATTCATATATAGAATGTATAGTTCTTATACATTTTAGTTTTTGTCTTTTGTTTTATGGACGTGTCATTTTTTATGTCAAATTTTTCAGTGTGGCAGATGTCAAGTGAATTGGATGTGTTCATTGGATTCGAAGATGGTGCTAGCCGACACACTTTGAGGCTTGCTTTTGCAACTTGGGTGATCTTCACACCTCAAGGCCAGTTTTTATATTCTAGAGGTATCTGTTTAATTAACACCACAAATAACGTCGTCAAATACAGTGTAGTAATAGAGTTGCTTCATGAAGCCTTGTCGCATGGTATCTCTTACCTTCGGGTTTACTTAGATGCACAATTGATTGTGTCCCAGTTAAATGGGGTTTACCGCATTTATGATCCTACTCTACATGGACGATTCCTTAGGGTACTTCTCTTAGAACGTTGTTTTGATTACATTACATATATCCATTTTCCTAGGAGATTAAATCAAATGACAGATACTATAGCTAATCAAGTATTAGACTGGCATATTGCACACACGTAAGAAAAATAACACACATACACATGTAAATACAATTGTAAATAAATGTAATCCATAAGACATAAAAAGATGTAAATACACACATATATATCAAAAGTATCAAAGTACATAGGTGGGTGCAAGTGCCTCAAAAATATATCCAGTATACATCATGGGGATTATGCCCTCAAAAATATACAAAAATTTCCCTCGGCATGTAAGTAGTCCATCCTAAGCTAAGGACGGGGCCTGTTGGCCCTGTTGTAGTGAACCACGACATTCTCCAAATGCCGGAAGAGTTGGAATCAAGTCCATTGCACCCCAACTACATGAGGTTGCATCGATGGAGGTAGATCCTCGATCTCTTCCATAGGGACTGCGCGAGTGAACGTGGTGAGGTTCCGCTCCACCCATCTCAAAACTCTCTCAGCCTCTCCGGATAGAGGTCCCCATGCTACTGTTGTTGGTCCGACAGCTGCGATTGGTCCTGCATTTGGTCGAGGATGCCTCCTGGTCCTCAAGAATTCTACTGGACGCACTGGTCCCACATCTGTATATAACAGATACATAGTTGTTAGATACTCTAGTACGCATAAAAAATGATATATATAAAGAAATAAAAATTAAATAACAATTAAAAAAAAGAAAGATCCCTATCTCTCCTCATTCTTCTCTGAGAGGTACGGGCATATCAGGATCCCTAGAGAAGTTGATCCTGGCATAGGGGTAGTCCTCTATAGCCAGAATTTGCCGAGACCACGAGTCGAAAAAAGCATCGTTGAAGGCCTCAATGGTCCTCCCTCCCCCCTGTCGTGGCAACAGCACCGCCCATATGAAAACTACTAAGAGAGAGGCCATGTGCCCCCATACTGTCTCTCATGGATTGAGACTGGGTACCCTCTCGAAGAAAAATGAACATAGAACAGTCATGAACCCAAAGTTTTTGTTATTTCGCACACGATACTCTGTCAATTGTCACTTCATGCAATCCAGCATGGTTGTGCTCCAGTCGAACACTTATGCATTTAAGCACTGTACCGCAAAATGCATGTGTGCCTCGAAGGCCTGATATAAGGCCGTGGATCCAGTGATCCGCCCAATAATTAAAACTATCACTTTCAGTGATAGGTTAGCAATCTTGTGGATCAACACCTGAGAACCCACTTTATCTGTGTCGGCCTCGCAGTATAGCCTGATCAATTTGCCTATGTTGTGAGGCCCAGGAGGAAAAACATGAAGGCTGATTAGTTTCCCTCTCCTTGAGAGGCCAATCAGAAAATAAATATCCTCAGTTGTTGGAGTCAATGACTGTCCCTCGAGCATAAATGCCTCAACGTCTGGGTGTCAGTAATCTACCAAGGCGTTCAGCAGCCTGGGTTGTGCCCTCATGAGTGGACATTGGAAGAATTTCAACAACCCACATTGTGATAACATGACGAGAGAAACATGGTCTTCTGCGACCAAAGAATCAATGTCTTCATGCTCCCTTTCTCTCCAATGGACATACACCCTACAAAGTGACGAGCTCAAAAGAGAGTTAAACTCTTGCTTTTCAAATTTTCCATGTGTTTGAGGGTGTACTCTGGATGTGTTGAGCACAAACATGTATGAACGCGGGCGTGTTGTGTTCTTCCCATAGGCATACATGTGGTGTCCTTGGACAACCCATGTACATGCAGAGCCTCACCCTTTTTAAGAGTGTGCACCCCGCAAAAACACTAAAATGAACAAAAAGGGAAGTATTAAATTGCAAGAGGCATTGATTTATACTTACTTGGTCTGAGAGGAAGTTCATTTCGTCCACTGAAGCTCTCGGAATCAACTTTTTTAACAAAGGGGTGTTTTTGGATTTTTGGTCAATTCTCAATTTGCAATGGTGATAATGAGTTTCCAAGCTTCTATTTATAGAATTTTTTTTCCCTTTTTGTCATTTTTTCTGGCTTGAAAATCATTTAGTATGGTTCTTGAGTCTCTCATTGGATGTTATGACATACTCCACTTTTGGTTTGGGAAATGTTTGGAGTGATGGGTCACTTTCTAAGGTCCTTTGGTAAAAAAAAAAATTCCAACTATTGCATTTAAGTTAGGATTCCACCTCCACTTGTTGCACCTTGTTGTCTTTTTCTCTTTACCATAGGATTGACCCCATTGAATTGTGACACAGAACCATCATTGCTTCTCTAGAAGTGTCATAATTTAGTAGTAGATCCTTCCCTCACATGGATTCCCTAGGTAGATCCTGGTTGCATTTTGGTGTCCATGTCATCACTAATGACCATAGGCTCGGGAGTCCTTTTAGTCTTGCTTTGATTACGAGTTTGAGCCTTAACATATCTGATATATTATCACTTTTGGCCTCACACTAGGGACTCCCAAAAAAACAAACAGGTCTTCTTTTAAGCCCTTTTTAGACCCTCTAAACATGAAAAGATTAACGAGCGATCTTATTGCCCTTTGCCCTTGCTAAACTAAAAATTGAAGGCACGTCTATCTGGCAGTAGTTTACCCCTTTTTCGGTCTGGATGGTCAATTGTACGAATAAAGGTATACTCTAGCAACTTTGGTTCACTAGAAGAGTATTCTTAGGTATAAGTTTAACCCTTTTTCAGGCCTGAGGGACTAAATTTATGAAAAAGGAACCCCCAGGGAGTCCATATTTAAGCTCTTTTCAGACTCCCTAAAAATGAAAATATTGTTGAGTGAGCTTGTTTCTCCACACTCGTTAAATCAGTCCATAAGAGAATCCATTACAGAGTCCATAGTTAAGCTCTTTTCAGACTCCTTAAAATTGAAAAGAATGTCGAGTGATCTTGTCTTTTTCACACTCGTTAAAATGGTTTTGAATAGACGTCTTTTCGGTGCTAATTTATCCCTTTTTCGAGCCAACTAGACTATCTTCGAAAAAGGTACCCCAATGGAGTCTTTTTTTGCGCTTTTTCAGAGTCTCTAAAAATGAAAAACCACCGAGCTTACCTTCTCTGGGCTCGTTTAAAATTACATTGAAGGAAGTTATCATTGTGTCCTGTTAATCTCATTTGAATTCTTGCATCTTTGGCCTAATGCCAGCTCCATGTTGCTCTCAACTGAACCTTTGAAGCATGCCTTATACGCAAGCCTTGTAGCACTTTTCCTTTTTGTCTTGACACCTTGAACCATGGAGGAATTTTCCCGAGTGTCCTTTCCCTGCACATGTCTCCTTGCTATGAGAATTAGGGTGTTCCTTGTGCTTAGAACTAGTATTCTTGTGACACTCGTTCCTCCTTTGTAAAGTAGCATTCTTTTATTTTTTTTCAAGCTTTCAAAATATTGAAAAAGACAAAAAAATCAAATATACCCCAAAAAGAGGATGGGAAAAGTATTTTATTTTTATGGTAGCATAATGAGTCGCCCTTGGAAAAAGCACATCCTTCCATTTGTTCATCAATATTTGGGATTTAATATGACCTTAGGAAGTTGTTCTCATAACATAGAGTTGTGTCCTCCTCTGTTTGGTTATCCTTCCAAACATATGGAGAGTTTGTGTTGCCTCCTGCATCGTGAACTTATGCCAATGTCATGTTGCCTGAGTCTGATAATCAGTCATGCTATTGTCCAAGGGAATTTTTACCCAACTTGATTCATCCTTTATGTAGTTTGTCTCTTGACCTCATTCATGGCCATCCCAAAATTCCAATCAAAGTCTTTGTTCGAAATCAATGAAGTTCTATCCCTGATCATTGAGATCCTCTTGTTTGTTCCTCGACAAGCCATCGAAGACCTCTGGGTAGTGAAGTCGTACATTCACATTACACTCGTACCTGAGTTTTGAAGATATTGAAGTTGTTTCTCGAGCTCTAAATACCTCATCTCTAGCCATTAGGCATCGTTAGCTTCTTGAATATGGATATTATACATGTATATATTTCAATTTTTAGATGTAGATCCATTGTGTACTGATCGTGGCTACACTTTATATAGTTATATGACATGGATATGCAATGTATGTGATTGGAATCCATGATTTATTTCATCCCGAGCATGGGTATGCCCGCCTTGGTGAGAGAATTGTTATTTTGTAGATGACACCTCCCGAACTCTGGTCCTAGGCTCACTCGCTTCATACGTTGGTAAAGATTTGTAATTTATTTCAGCCATAAGATGCTCTTCTGACCTCACTTATTAGGGGGCATATGTTATAACCCTAATTTTCACCATACATGCATAACTGGCATCAGGCCATCTTACTTGCCATTTTTTCCAAGCTATCACTAAAACTTCTTAAAAAACACTTTTTTTGAAGATGTATGCTCCCTGCACCATTACTGCTTGCATATGTATTCTTTCTGCACCACTATAGCTTGTGTACATATGCAATTTGGACCATTGCATCCCGTGTATACCCACAAAAGTTGCAAAAAATAAAAATTGCAAGGGAATACGGGCTTTTGGGTAGTTTCCTAACCAATTGACTGCCCATAGCCAGTAACCAAACCAAATAACTATATTTTTGGCATATAAAAGAAGGTTTTGGGGTCCCATTCAAGGAAGAAGCATGAAAGCAGTGAAACTCTATCCATTTCATAATCCCCCATTTCCCCAAGAATTTGCAACCACATTGTGAGTTTTGAGCCAGAATTCCTTATTCTAGACTTTTTCCTCCATGACTAGCCTAATATAGTTCCTAGAAAGAGTCAAAGAGGAGAAAAATACATGGACTTAGTTGGAGCTTGCTGAAGAGGAGCCCAGTAGCGGTTTTGAGGAGTAGTCGTCGATCTCATTTTTTAAGTGACTTTGTGAGATTAATATAAAGAAGTATTTTTTCCGTCCCAACACATGATCTGTTCAATCTTGTTATTTGATTTATATTTATTATGACATCTAACCCATTATATTAATATTCCTTAAAGTATAAAGTATGGATAATTATTTTATCCTAAGTTATAAGGATGGTGACAAGTGGGACAAAGTAGCTTCTCAACATGATAAGTGTCAAATTGGGAACATGCATACATATAGTTGGGACTTAGTTCATTTTCCTAGAATTCCATCATATTTCACTCACATATTTAAATTGTCCTCCAGTACTTTCCGTTACTATCATTGTGCCTGTAACGTACCCAAACCAATGCCATACCTATACCTGTACCTCTATGTTGTTGGGGAAAATCACCCTACGGACTAGCAAATAGAGTTCAGACTTTGCATGCAGATATGACCGAATAGAAATTACTTTCTACCTTCATCCCTAGATTTAAATCCCCTTTTCTTAGTAAATGCATAGAAAGATCAACCTACCTCATTCCTGGCGTTTGATGTCAATCCTTCGTTGTGCTTGATTACTTGTTCGCAATACTCCTTCCAAAGCTGACCTACATCCAAGACAAGCAACAACTATGCATGCATACTACTTATATACTAACGGGTTAGAAATGCAAACATATACTGATCAAACTATAAACAGTTCATGAATTGGGATGGGAAAAGAATTCTCTTTATTACTTAGAATGAGTCAACTTACAAAAGTTGAGACCGGCCACCACTTCTTGAACCTGATCATGGGCTCCTCTTCTTCTGTCCTTCAACTGCTTTGCTTTGAATCTCCTTTGGCACAAGGAAAGGCTAAAGGGTTGGGACAATGGGAATACGTAAATGGGCACAGTTTCCTTGCTATATTTTTCCTCCTTCCAAATGGAACCCTTGCCCCTTATTTTATAGGATAGAAGGAGCTAGGTATTTGGATGAACCCTCGTCCATGCATGACCGGGAGTTTCAGTTAACTCACCCATATATTTTTGTTCCGTCGGAAACTTTCCTTTTTTCATGCTTTTGTCAATCCACGTGGGTTGTTTTGGGTCAGCCAGCGTGTACACACGTGCAGTAATGGATTAGGGCACGTGGGCCTTTATACAAGAGGATTTTCAAAGAGTTATTCAACGGTGCTTTGGAAAAGAAGGGATATGAGTTGGCCTAATGCCAGGTAAGCATGTGTGGTGAAATTTAGGGTTATAACAGATGCCCCCTAATGTGTGAGGTCAGAAGAGCATCTGATTGTCTAAATACATTACCAATATTTACTGATGTGCTGAACGATTGATCCCAAGGATCAGGAACCGAGAGGTGTCATCTGCAAAATAACAAATGTCTCACCGAGGCAGGCATGCCCATGCTCATGATAAAATAGAACCATGGATACCAATCAAATACACTGTAGATCCATTTCAAATAACTATAAAGAGTAGCCACGAACAATACACAATGGAGCTACATCTTGAAATCAGAAAGATATACATATAGAGTATCCATCTTCCAGAAGTTGATTCAGCCTGATGGATGGAGATGAGATCTTCAGAGCTTGAGCAACAACTTCAAAATCTTCAAAACTCAGGTAGGAGTGTAATATGAGTATACGACTGCACTACCCAGAGGTCTTCGACGGCTCATCGATTATGGACTTGTTAATCTTGATGATCAGACTGAAGGCTTCAATGATTTCGAACAAGGACTTGATTGGATGTTCAGGATGGTCGGGTATGAGGACAAGAGACATATTGCAAAAGGGACGACTCAGGCTTGGTGACAAACTTCCCTTGGATAATAGCACGACAAATGATGAGACTCAGGCATCATGTATGTTAATCATAAGTCTATGAAGTAGGAGGCAACGCAAACTCTCCATATGTTTAGAAGGATAACCAAACGGTGGAGGACACAACTCTATATAGCAAGAAAAAACTTCCTAAGTTCGTACTACATCCCATACTCTGATGAACAAACGGACAGATGTGCTTTATCCAAGGGCGACTCATTATGTTGCCAATAAAGAAAATACTTTTCCCTTCCTCTTTTTGGGGTATATTTGATTTTTTTGTTCTTTTCAATAATTGTGGAAAAATAATAAAGGAATAATATGTTACAAGGGAGGAATGAGTGTTGCAAACATACAAGCTCAAGGCACAAGGACAAGACTGATGTTCTAGGAAAATGATACTCGGGAAAAATCCTCCAGGAGCCAAAGGTGTTAAGATGCAGAATCAAACTGTTAAAAGGCTGGTATATAAGGTATGCAAACACAGTTAATAAAAACACACAATGGTAACATCCTTTAATGTAAGTTTAGCGAGCCCAAAGAAGGTAAGCTCGGTGGTTTTTCATATTTAGAGAGTCTGAAAAAACATAAAAGGAGACTCCATTGGGATATGTTTTTTGAAGATAGTCTAGTCAGTTCGAAAAAGGGTAAACTAGCATTGATTAGACATCCATTCAAAACCATTTTAAGGAGTGTGACAAGGACAAGATCACTCGGCCATTTTTTCATTTTTAAGGAGTCTGAAAAAATCTTAACTATGGACTCTGTCAGGAATATTCTTCTGGACCAATTTAATGAGTGTGAAAGAATAAGGTCACTCGACAATCTTTTCAATTTTAGGGAGTCTAAAAAGAGCTTAACTATGGACTCCATGGGGGTTCCTTCTTCATAATTTTAGTCCCTCAGGCCTGAAAAAGGGATAAAATTATACCTGAGAGTACTCTTCTATAGAGCGAAAGTTCCATAGAGTATACCTTTGTTCGTACGGTTGACCGTCCGGACCGAAAAAGGGGTAAACTACCGTTGGATAGATGTGACTTCAAATCTTAGTTTAACGAGCGTGAAAGGCCACAAGATTACTTGGCAATCTTTTCATGTTTAGAGGGTCTGAAAAGGGCTTAAAAGAAGACCTGTTGTTTTTTGGGAGTCCTGAGGGTGAGATCAAGAGAGAAGAAGAATCATGCAAATGAGGCTCAAACTCATATTCAGGAAAGACTATAAGGACTCCCGAGTCTATAGTGTGTTAGAGACTACATGGACACCATAATGTAACCAGGACCTAGCTTGGGCATCCATGTTCTGGTAAGCTATACCACCAAGTTGCGACACTTCTAAAGCAAATATGATGGTTCTGTGTCACAACCTGATGGGATCGATCCTATGGCAGAGGAAAAAGACAACGAGACACAAAAGTCAGGGTAATAACCTAACCTATATGCTTAAGTTGATTCTTGGAAAAAAATTCATGGACCGTCAAAATTTCCTCAAAACTCAAAAAAAGTGTCCCAATACCCGATCAAATCCCTCCCATCTAACTCCTGAATCACTCTAAATGGTTTTTTGGTATAAAGAAATTGATAAGGGAGGCCAAAAAAGTGACAAAAAGAGGCCAAAAAGTCTGTAAATAGAAGTTGGCAACTCATTATCACCATTGTTGATTTGGAAATTGACTTTGGAGCCAAAAGACCCCCTTTGATAAAAACGGTGATTCTGGGAGCTACAGTGGACGAAACGAACTTCTGCTTGGACCAAGTAAGTACAAACTCCCCTATCTAGCTATTCAATTCTTCAATTTTTCTTTTGAATTTGTTTTTTGGGTGGGCGTCGACCTTTAAAAGGTCAGCCCTAGGTCCACGCGGGCTACGTCTAGACAGGCCGCATGTACACTTGAGCAAAGTAAAACTTTCCTACGTGTACATGCGACTGTCACTTAGACAGCACGCGTGGACCCCCCCTTTATAGATAAAAGAACCAAATAGCCCTTACTAAACCTCCTGAACTTTGTTGTGTTGGAAGGATGTATGTCCACTGGAGGGAAAGGGAGCATGAAGCAATTAGTCAGTTGGTTGCTGGAGATCCGAATGTCGTGGCCGCGTTGATGCAATGTGGTATACTTAAGTTCTTCTTGTGTCCATTTATGCGAGTGCAACCAAGGCTACTGAATGCCTTGGTTGACTGCTGACACCCTGATGTAGAGGCCTTTATGCTAGAGGGGCAATCACTGGTGCTCACCACCGAGGATATTTACTTTTTGACTGGCCTCTCAAGGAGAGGGGAACCAGTCAATTTCAGCACATTTCCATCAGTGCCGCTTAACATATCGGAACTGATAGCCCTGCACAGTGAGGTTGGGACAAGCCGTTTGAGCTCCCAGGTGCTCATAAGTAAGATCATTGACCTATCACTGCAAGTGATATTATTTCTTATTGGGCGGATTACCGATTCATCGGCCTTGCATCAGGCGTCTCGCACACAGATGAACTGTGTTATCGAGTGGTTGAATGCACATATTTTTGAATGGAGTACCACACTACTGGAGTGTATGAAGAGGCAATTGACAGATTGCTGGCAGCGGACATAGAGGAACTTCAGGTTCGGGACAATTTTTTGTTCATTCTTCTTTGAGAGAGTTCCGAGCTTTAGTACTGGGGAAGTAGTACGAGGACATCAGGCCTCTTTTTCTGCTATATGTAGATGGGCAGTATTACTGTCGTGACAGGGTGGTGGAAGGACCAATGAGTCCTTCGATGATGAATTCTTTGCATGGCTATCACGATAGATCCCTGTGATCGAGGATTACCCATATGCAGGGATAGACTTTTCTAGAGATCCTGAGATACCCGTGTCTCCTGGTGAGGAGCAAGGGGAGATGGGTAAGTCTCCACCTTTGTAGTTTTTTTTTTTGTATATGTAATTTTTATGTCGTTTTTATTATATATATCATTTTTTGTATGCCAGAGTATTTGATGGATATACGTTTGTTGCATGCAGATGTGGGACCCGTGCGACCTGCTGATTATGCACATAACAGGTGTCATCCTCAGCTAGAAGCCGCAGTTGCTGCCGCCAGGGGACCAGTAGTAGTAGGGAATCTCCCAGCCGAGGAGGCTGAGAGGGTACTTAGAGGAGTTGAGTGTAACTTTACTGCACTCACTCGCACAGTCCCGATGGCAGAGATAGAGGACCTTCCGCCATCCATGCAACCTCATGTAGTGGGGGCACCTCAGACGTGGGTCCGACTGTTTAGGAGTTTAGCCCATACTGTGGACTATTATAACAGGGCCCATAGGCCCTGAACCTATTTAAACTTTTTAGGTGCCACGAGCACTACATGTATATATTTTTTTAGTGCATAAGCCCTATGACTCATTATTGGTCCTATTTTTGAGGTGCATGCATCCATCTATGTACTCTGGTTACTTTATGATGTTATATATGGTTTTTTGATAGTTTGTGTCTTACGGATCGTGTGTGCAAAAATGTATTTACATGTTTATGTCAATGTTCTTTCATATGTGTGCAAGATGCCAATCTAAAATTTGATTATCTAGAGTATCTGTAATTTGGTTTAATCTCCTAGGAACATGAAAATATGTAATATAATCAAAGTTTCATTCTAAGAGATGTAGCCTAAGGAATCATCGGTGTAAGGTTGGATCATGAACCTGGTATATTCTGTTTAACTAAGACACAACCAGTTTTGCGTCGATATAGACTCGAAGATGAGAGATACCCAATGACAAGGCGTCACGAAGCAACTCAATAGCTGCACTATACTCGACGACATTATTTGTGGTGTCACCTAAGCATATACCTCTGGAAGATAACAACTAGCCCCGAGGTGTAAATATTACCCAAGTTGCAGAGGCAAGCCTCCGAGTGTGCCGACTAGCACTGTCTGCATACCCAATGAACACCTCAGAATCACTTGACATCTGCTATATTGACGAAAGATAACATCAATGACACGTCCATAACACTTAAAAAAAACTAAAAAGCAATAGTACAAATACTTTACATATGTTACAAAAAGTTACCCACAGTGACCTGCCTATGAGTAATACTTCTTGAAGTAGAGCCCATTTCTAGGCTCCGCCAAAGCATTCCCTTCAAAATGAATCAGAGGATAAGCACCCTTTTTTAATACCTCTTTTATGATGAAAGGTCTGAACCACATGGGTTTGAATTTTCCTGCCCCTAGGGGGTCCTTATCTTGTTCATAGGCCAGGACAAGGTCGCCTTTAGAGAAAATCCAAGGACGAACGGACCTATCATACTGACACTTGACCTTATGTTTGTGAGCCTCGTTGGCCAGGGTCGCATCATGACACTGCTCATTGAGATGCTCAAGGTGTACTAACCGTTCTTCAAGTGGAGAAGTGTCTGGCAATAATTGTACTGCCAATTTTAGAGATGGGATCTGATATTCGATGGAAAATACTACCTCCAGCCCTTAAACGAGTTGAAAAGGTGAGAAACCAGTTGCAATATTAAGAGACGTTCGGTAAGCCCATAATGCCTAGTATAACATCAAATGCCAATTTTACTTGGCTGAGTTGATAGTTCATTGTAGAATAGTCTTAAGAATTTTGTTTACAGCTTCCACCTGCCCATTGGCTTGGGGGTAGTAGGGTGATGAATTCTCTTGCCATAACCCAAGATTTGATGTTAATTCGGTCATCATTTGGTTCTGAAAGTGACTACCATGGTCAGTAACAATATCTCTCGGGATGTCGAACCTTGCTATGATCTGGTTGAATAAAAAGAGAGTTGCAGTCTCTCCATCATCTTTAAACATTGGCATAGCTTCGACCCACTTAGTGAAGTAGTCTACAACTATGATGATATAGCGGTGTCCCCTTGCTGATGGGGGGTTGCAAGTAGTGTAATCAATCCCCCACTTGATGAAGGGACCAACTATGATGACAGGAAAGATGGGAGCGGGATGTGCCCTCATCTTCCGAGAGAAGATTTGGCACGGATGGCACTTCTTGACCGATTCTATACAATCTTTGATAAGTGTCATCCATAAGTAACATGTTCATAGAATATTTTGGGTTGTTGCCAACACAGACAGATGACTGCCACAAGCTCCGGTATGGAAATTGTTGAGCACGATGACTACCTCCTCATGTGTGAGACATCAACGTAAGATGCAGTCTACACCTCTCCGATATAACATATCATTGAGTATGAGATAATTCTTAGCTTGATGGCGTATACGCTGATGCTCATCACGAGAACCAGAAGTGGGGCACTTCAAATTATGGAGATAGATAAGTATATCTCTATACCAGGAATCTGAAGATGTGATAAAAAACATATCTCCCCAGATAGGCGATTCCTCAGGCATGTCACCTGACTCAACTGGAAGTTCCGAAATAAGCTCTGCGAAGACCAAAGACTTTTTGGACTTTGCTGAAATGAAGTCTAAGTCAAACTCTTGGAGGATGACTATCCATCTACTGATTTTTCTACCTATAACCCGTTGTGTCAACATGTATTGGAATGGATTCACGACAGCAATGACAGTGGTCTTACGAAACATAACATAATGACGGAACCGTTGAACAACATGAACTGCTACCAACGCAAGTTTTTCTATATGAGAATAATTGAGTTTCATTCCTATGAGGCCTCGACTCAGGTAATAGATCACGTATTCTGAGAACAAATCATCTTCCTGAACTAAAACCATGCCAATGGTTGACTCTTCGACAGCCAGATATAATAAGAAATCCTTGTTATAGTTAGGTGGCCATAGCAGTGGGGCCGTTGTGAGGGCATGTTTTAATGCATCAAAAGAGCACTGAGTAGTATTGTCCCAGTAAAAAGGAATGTCTTTCTTCAGTAAGCGCATAAATCCCTTGGTGATTTTGACATAGTTGGCGATGAAGCGTCGTAAAAAGTTCACCTTGCCTTGTAGACTCTGAAGTTGAAGAATTGTGCGTGGGGGGTGAAACTGGATTATTGCCTCCACCTTGAGAGTATCGACCATGATCCATGTTATTGATACAATGAAACCTAACAAACATCTTGATGTTATGGAGAAGCTTCACTTGTTTGGATTCAAGTGAATCCTAAAGTAGCGACAACGTTTGAAGATTAGTCTAAGGTGTGTGGGATGATCCGTTCTCTTGCGAGATCGTGATGCTAAATCATCTAGGTAGGCCTCGACTATATGCTTGAGGTCATGAAAAGAAAAAGACATGGCCTACTAGAATGTGGCTCCAGCATTTTTAAGACCAAAAGGCATCTTACGATATGCGAATGTACCCCAAGGACAAATGAATTTCATTTTGTGTTGGTCTTCGGGTTTGACTTGGATTTTATTATATCCCAAAAAACCGTCCATGAAAGAAAAGGATTTGCAACCAGCACATTCATCAATGATCGGGTCGATGAAAGGTGTTGGAAAATTATCTTTTGGACATGCCTTGTTCAAATCACGAAAGTCGGTACATACACGAATCGTGCCTTGTTTTTTATTGATCGACACAGGATTTGACACCCATTGAGTCAAATGGATAGGATAGATAAAACATGCCTTTATCAATTTCTCAACCTCAATCTTGATGGTTGTTGATTTCTTGGGATTAACTAGACGAAGCTTCTGTCGAATAGGCTTGGCGTTAGGATAAGTTGTGATTTCATGTTCAACTAGTTTTGGATCGATGCCTAGCATTTCCTCATAAGACCAGGAAAAAACATCACGAAATTCTTTTAAAAGATCCATATAGATTTGAATCTCTTCGGGCGAGCAATCCGCTCCGACGAAGACGTTCTCCATGATGCCAGGGTTTCAAGAGATGTTGATTGGTATAGTTTTAGTGATAGTTGTTATATTTCCCTCAACATAAATTTCATGTGTAGCTAAGAGATTAATAGGACACCACTGATCTCCCATCATGGTCATGGTGAATTCTCCTGCTTTGATTCGGCTTAACTCTGGGAGAAAATATGATCTATGATGAAGATCTTCCCAAGGTTTGTCCGGACTAGTCATTGCTTCGATTACTGCTTCATCAGAAAGTAAGACTAAGTCTAATGAATCAATGTTAGCGAGAGAACCCTGAGCTCAAATAGATTCTAGAAGTGGATCTAACTCTTGTGTAGGAGTCGGATCAGAGTTAGCTGAAGCTTGCTGGACTAAAGAGTACGCTACTTTAGTGGCAGACAAGAGCATGGACGTGCCTGGGTTCCCTGTCTCATCCATCGGGGCCGATGGGGAAGGAAGTATCCATGGATCCTCGAAGTAAGTCATGCGAAACGACGAAACTTGAAAAATCTCAACCTTATGGTGATTAGATATAAATTTGATATCGTTGTGAGGAGGTGGGTAATCAAAGGTACCCATCAAGGATGGGCACAAACCAGCTCCTACATTGACGACACCTCGTTGAGGATTATCAATCATTGGGACCGTGGGTTCCCCCAAAGCTGGGTCAGGTCTGGAGAAAGACAATTGATTGATGGTCACTATCCGGACTTCATGTGGAAACAACAAGACCCAAAAAATTGTAGCAACCATAGCTTGCATAGCATAAGTCCAACTCCATCCTAACAAGAGGTTATAGTTGAGGGGAGCATCGACTACCTCTACTTCGACACACACGGTCTTCCCTCCTAACTGCATGAGGAAAGAGGGAATGATGCCATGTGGTTAGAATGAATGACCATCGAAAGCAGTGAGGAGAGTAGGTGATGGAGACAAAACGGGCTGGCCAATGGCCTTCCAACATGCCAATGACATAACGCATGTCAAGGCGCCCTCATCGACCACCGTGCGGAAGATATTTCGAGTAAGAGTTTTCGTGGGATAAGCCACTACCATCTGAAATGCTATGTGGTAAGACAGACGAGGTTTTAAGTCAGTTGTATCTAACATGATGGTACCTAGATTACAAGTCTCAGTAGAGCCCAAAGCGGTTAACAAGGTTTTCCTCTGAGCAGGGAAGCTTTGGAGGACCTCCAAAGAAGACATCGCACAAGGGGTTTGTGATAAATCTTCCACCATAGAGTAGTTCTAGGCATCCCTTGCGTTTGGGTTATGAGAATCTTTTTTAAATGCCCCTTTTGGAATGTGTGTCATTGTTTCTCCCAACGTCTTCTCAATCTAGAGAGGAAGAGATGGGAGATCAACTTCTTTACCCTTCTCAGAAGAGATGGCATAATAGTGCACTCTAGTCGATATGAAAGAATCACCCCTAACCATATATACGTTCGTGGATGTAGGGTTGTTCAGAGGCAGGCAGGTTTCTTGGCTGTCCCCTTCCATGCTTGTAGAGGCTTGAGTTAGATTTTGCCCATGTTGAAATGGATTAGTCAACACCGCCTACTGTTGCTACATGACAAATTTTTGGGCCTCTGCAAGTCGAGGACATAGATGGGTGGGGTGGTCTTCCGCACACAAGTTACATGGATACCTCGCCTTTCGTTTTTCAGTAATGTCCCCACCAACATTATCGTTGGCTTTTTTGTTCCCGTTACCCTTCTTTCGTTGTTTTTTCTTCCCTTCAAGCTATTGGGTGGCCTTTGGGTTAGTTGACTGCACTATGTGTACTTTCGATGTTTTGGTAGGGGGAGCATCCAAAGCAGTAGTTTGACTAGCCATTGTGTGTTGTATGGATAATTGCTACAACTGCTTTGTCAATTTCTCAGCGGGCTTGGTTTGTGTTGAACCGAAAATACCATCGGCATGTGGTCCAACACTCTGTCTAGTTTTATCCAGTATTGAACGTGGCACATATGGCAAGATGTTGTATAATAAACTGGACTAAGAATAGATGCGCTCAAACTGTTGAGCCCTCATGATGGCGTCTTCTTCGGAGAAAAATCCTGACATCACAACGTCTTTGGATAACTGTGGGACCAAAGACTTAAGGAACCACTCAAGAAGGAATACTGGTGGGATGGGTATCTTGATTAAACTCTTCTGGTGTTTCCATTCTCGGATGTGATCAAAGATATGGTCCGTTGTTGTCTGTTTGAAATTGGTGAGCAGCTCTGTGCCAGTGTCGTATCTCACAGGTAATTGGAAATGGTTTAGGAAATCCATCGCCAGTTTGCGAAAAGAAGAGTATCATGAGTGATCAAGCTCAATGTACCATTTTGCGACACTCCCAATGAGAGTACGTTGAAACAATCGCAACTATACGAAGTCATCTTTCAATGAGTTAGATGAGCACCAAAGATGGAAGGTAGTCACATGATCTCTTGGATATTCATTAGGCTTGGATTCAAACTTTGGAATGTCCGAAGGAAACTTAGTCGGCATAGGAAGCCAACGCAGATCATGAAAAATAGGGTCATTCAACAACCTTGTCAAATCTGGCAAGTTTGAAGTCGCCAGGAATAGTAGTTTGGGTTGTTGCTGATAACCTGGGAAAAAGGGGCCTGGAGTTTGACTGGCACCAGGTTGCTAGGAAAAGTTTGGCTACTGGCCCGGATTTTGGTAGAAACCATGGCCCTGGCCAGCGTAATGATTTTGCATATGTGGAGACATCATTAGTTGATTTCCCAAATAGGACATAGATGGTTGGGCATGCATTGTATTCGAAGGACTTTGGGAAGGATTTCCCCATGTTGGTCCCGTGGGGATAGGCATAGTAGTTTGTCCAGGGTTCCATTGATTGTGGAAAGAATTACCCCAGATCGACATTCCAGATGAGGGAACGGATCACTGCCCTGAATTCCAAGGTCCTGCTAGGTTTGACCCCTATGCAGGAATAGTACCCTGCACAGGAGTAGATTGTCCAAAAATGGGGTTGCCCCAAGTCGGGAAAGCGGTTGATGAGAAGGTGTTTTTACCAAATGTTTCGTTCCAAGAAAACGGAGTCGAACCTACCGGCATACTATGCGAAGGTGGTCCTTGACTCCCCACTCCAAATAAACTATTGTGTGTAGGTTGCCCAGTGGATTGTTGATGCGAGCCATGGAGTGAAGGGGACAAAAGAGGGATATGACCTCCTCCATAAGGAAAAGTGTTAAAAGGGATAGGAGTGCCCCCCATGTGAACTAGTAGAGAAGTGCTAGAACTCCCTGCCCCCAGACCCAAAGTCTGTAAAGTGGAGTAGGAAAGTACAGGACTTGTACCCGAACTAGGCATCTCGTATGAGAATGGAGGGCCTGTCACACTTGGTGTGAAAGGGGTTGTGGCCACCTCCAAAGATGGGTTCAGACCACTGTATGAAGTAGTTGTAGTCAAAACCATGGTGACTCGGACCGACAATGGTGGGTTAGGAGATGAAAGCTCTCCTATGGTGACACCCATGGTGGGAATTGAAGAATTCCCAGAAGGAGTAACAACATTTGCTTCCATTGTTGTGTGCAACACTATCTAGCGCTCGTGAAATTGAATTGGTACAATAAAAGGTGCCAAGAATTCTTTGGTTGGGGTTTCAACTGGGCCAAGAGCAGTTGCTTCAAGGTCCAAAATGGTTGATTCCTCCAGGGGTTGGTTGGGCATAATGGTTTGTAACCCGGTCGCTTCAAAAGAACCTTGTTGGTCTAGCTTTTTCCTTAATGGTGGCGGGGGTGGCTCTAGTGTAACCAGCGGCAAGCCAAGAAGCCTTCGTGACTAGTGGAGCTCGGGATCCTCCACTATGTGAAAATATCCAAGACACTCTAAGGTAGTCTAAACGTTCAAAACCAAAAAAAGTCCCTAGAAGAGGCAAACACTAAATTAATTGGAAGAACAGTTACAACAACCAACACTAGAGCAACTTACCAGTGCAAGTGAAAATCGAACACGGAAGAACCCTCCAAGTATACTCTATAAAGTGTGGCCTGATGTCTATCCTAAGTACCACAGTATACCCCCGCAGTCACCTGTGTATGTCCCTAAAAATATTGGCAACCAGGTTGCCAGCGCGCGAACAGTCACCAGGCGAGTATAGTCAAAAGTCGGGTAGACCACAATGAGCAGAGTATCGAGCCCGAAACCTGTCAAGGGTGTCGAGAGAAAATATATTGGAAGACAACTAAGGACCTCGAACGGATTTGAGACCCATGAAGTCCCCTAGCAAATGCAAACGATGGAATCGCAAAACAAGCCCTCTATATGTGTTCTCCACTACGATTGGTCCAGCTTTGGAGGGGTTATCTCCGCTACCTTTCCACACATGACCTCATGTTTATCCCCTATGTTAGAGGGGGGTCCTGGATAACTTTCACAACACTGGACTTAGACACTCCCTATCTCAGACTCCAATGTTTGATTTGAAATGGCCTTGAAGAGTTTCCTCCCATCCTAATCCAAGGCCCTAGTCCTGAACTAGTTGGTGAACCCTACAAACATAAATGTCTAGAAGATTTTAAATTTAGCGTTAATTTTATGGTTTTGTCTTACGTCAAGGGGTATGAAGGTGAAACTAATGATGTGTAAAAGATGAAAGCAAAAAATGAATAAAAAAGATGGAAACAAAACTTTTACTGAATGCAAAATTTCAACAACTTTTCAAAAGAAATATTTTTAATTTTTCTATGATTTTGGATAGAAAACTCAAAGGAATTTCACTCGACTACAAGCTACTTATGATCTAAGTGAACTGCAAAAACTTATGAAATAAAAGACTTTTCCCTATCTTAATAATGCAGAAACACACTTTTCAACCAAACAAGAAAATGAAGGGAAGAAAATGAAAAGAGATTTTTTTATTTATTTAAATGCTAGTAAAGCAAGAAAGGAAAAATACTGACAAGTAAAAACCAAGAAAAAAAATTATGGCCTAATCACAGATCGCAAATTATCAGATTAAAAAAAAATCACACACTAGCAATTTTTAAAAGAAAATGACTCTCACACTTGTCTAAAAACCGTGAAAATTCTTTTATTTTTCTGACAACTTTTTAAATGAGAAAAAGCAAGCTAAGGGTAAGATTAATCCTAAGCTACTGACTGCTCAAACAGAGATTCAAACACCTGAGAGGAATAATTCTTGTCAAGGGAGAGGATGAATTCCTTACCCTCAACAACAAGTATCCTATACAAGCATGCGACTATCACTTTAACAGCACGCGTGCGAATGCGCGCTAGATAGAGACAGAGTGTGTGTACACGTGGCCTGACCTTGTACAGGCCACATGTATATCTAAACTCTGAGAAAAAAGAAAACAGAGAACCCAAAACTAGGAAGAGACCCTTGATATTGATAACCAGGATCCCTTGAAGGCTTGAACTCTCTTTTTAACAGAAAAACAAATAATGTAAGGAAAAAATGATAAGGAAAAAACAATCTGAGATAGGACTGCTAGCAAACAAGACTCAGACGAAATTACAGAAAACCCCCTGAGAATGTGTGATTCTGACAGGGAAGAGGATGACTCCCTCTGAATTTCTCTAATTTCTACACGTTACTGCTACTTCTACAACTAGCGTTCATACGCGGGATGTAAGAAGGTAGGGCACGGGTACATGCATGTAGACCTTGTGCAGGGCGTGTGTACCTCTGTGGGTCCCGAAAAACATAGTCAAGAAAAAGACAGAGAAAGCAGGTATGGAAAACCAAACTCCTTGCTAGCTCGGACCTTATAGAAACTAAAAGAAAAAATAGGTAAGAAAAACTAGTCTTTAAAACTACCCAAAATCTAAAAAAAATTCCAGGAACCCTAGAGAGTCTCCCCAGTATGGTAGCCAATTTTGTTGTTGGGGAAAATCTCCCATACGAACTAGCAAATAGAGTTGAGACTTTGCATGCAGATATGACTGAATAGAAATTACTTTCTACCTTCATCCCTAGATTTAAATCCCCTTTTCTTAGTAAATGCATGGAAAGATCAACCTACCTCGTTCCCAGTGTTTGATGTCGATCCTCCATTGTGCTTGATTACTTGTTCACAATACTCCTTCCAAAGCTAACCTGCATCCAAGACACACAACAACTATGCATGCATACTACTTATATACTAACTGGTTAGAAATCCAAACATATATTGATCAAACTATAAACAATTCATGAATTGGGATGGGAAAAACATTATCTTTATTACTTAGAATGAGTCAACTTACAAAAGTTGAGACCGGCCACCGCTCCTTGAACCTGATCCTGGGCTCTTCTTCTTTTGTCCTTCAACTGCTTTGCTTTGAATCTCCTTTGGCACAAGGAAAGGCTAAAGGGTTGGGACAATGGGAAAAGTTTCTTTGCTATATTTTTCCTCCTTCCAAATGGGACCCCTACCCCTTCTTTTATAGGTTAGAAGGAGCTCGGTATTTGGACGAACCCTCGGCCATGCATGGCTGGGAGTTTCAGTTAAATCACCCATAGCTTTTTGTTCCATTGACAACTTTCCTTTTTTCATTCTTTTTTCGATCCACGTGGGTTGTTTTGGGTCAGCCAGCGTGTACACGCGTGCAGTAATGGATTAGGGCACGTGGGCCTTTATACAAGAGGATTTTCAAAGAGTTGTTTAGCAGTGCTTTTGCAAAGAAGGAATATGAGTTGGCCTAATGCCAGGTAAGCATGTGTGGTGCAATTTAGGTTTATAACACTCTACCTAGCTTAGGAGTTGGACTAAAGAAGCAGGTTATCAAGCCAGCAAGATACTAAAGAGGAAGGTTTTCAGGCCCGTGAGAAATTCTCTCTAGGTGAGAGAATTGTTGGAATTTGATTTCCCACAGGTACCAAACCATAGCTACAGGACTCTGAGACTTCTTGTCTGGCCTATTATTGAATCCCCAGAAAGGAAGTGGGGAAGCCGAGAGATTATTGAGCAAAGAAGGGGCACATTTCCTAGTGTGGGACATGCATGTGGGGAATGAGGGATTGTAGGTTGTTATTTCGAGTTGGCACCTGTGAGAGAGTTTTTCCTGTTGTCTGAGATACATCATCCTGGTTAGGAATTCCTTTATTCAGGTGGAGTTTAGTCCCATATCGAGGGTGACCCACTGCTGAGAGTTTTGAGCAGTGTGGTCTAAGGATGTGAGGAACATGGAAGCTTTGTACATAGTTGGTGATATCTTTACCAAGATAAGTTTCAATTGTGTGTTAAATTACATGATGAATTATTATTTATGAGTTTATTTTTATGGGTTTTTCCTGTGTGTCTTGCATGTGTATTTTTATTATTATTATATATGAATCTATGCATTTGTATAGTTTCTATATGTTTTAATTTTGTATATAGTTCGAAACATTTTATGTGGCATACCCCAGTTGGATTTTGGGGATTTTACAATATGGTATCAGAGATCCAATTTTCAACATTGAGCCTAGATGGGTTGAGCAGGTTGAATTGAACTGAAATTTCATAGAGAATTGATTTTGAAGTGGCCAAATTTCAAGTTATACTATCTCCATGGTAAAAATCAAAAGCAATTTCATGGAATTGGGAAAAATCCCCAATTTTTGTTGTTAAATTCATTGGAAATTTGAGAAATTTGGCCAAGTGGTGAGATATTCTTAATTTAATAAATATTCTAGCAAATTCAGACCTGGAATTGGCCAAGCTTGATGTTATGAGGTGCCAGGAGGGAACTGAGAGAACCCTTGATTGTTTTTGAAAGCTCAAGAGGTGTAGCGATTCAAGAAAGCAAGAAGATGCCAAGGAGTCAACCCTACAGTGGAGAGATTAAAGGGCGAGCCTTTGAAAGTTTGAAAAATCCTTCATTGGAGGGAAACAAAGCCGCAGAGGAGATAAATCACAACAGTCATTGATGTGGTTTGAATGATTAGATCTGGGATGTTGGATCAAACCCATAAAAGAGGAGAGAGCTCATCATAGGAGATCATATCCTAACCGTTGGATCTGAGTGCAAGAGAACGAGAACCATTTTTCAAAATTCTCAGGCCATAAGTATCAGCCAAAGCAGAGTGGATCTCAGCCATAGATCCCATAATGGAATGTGAGTTGTAGATCTCACAATTCATAGATTCGACACTTCGATAAAAATTGACCCTTGTATCGCTAAAAGGATAAATCTGTGAAGCTATGAAGTACCAGAGTGAATCTACACCGTAGATTACTAGGAGAGTGCAAGATGTTGGATCCCCAATTGGTTCGATTATTCAACACTACCAGATAAATTGTTTGTGGTTGCGTAGAGTGGAGAATTCACTGAAGTCCCGAATTATGAAGTAAATCATGATCATCGATTGTTGTGTACACGTATCTGTAGATTTCCAAGTATTCAAAAATTCGGCTATCTGGAGGATTGTGGGTGAATTTGTTTTTGGTATGAAAGGTCTCGTATCTCCGAAGTACTGGAGTTAATCCTAGTTGTTGATAAAAGAAGAGTCTCAGTCATAGATCTTCACCCTTTGCCAATTCGACATTCGATAGTTTGGGAGTGTGGTGGTTGTCGGGTGTGAGAAGTCCTGAAGCTTCGAAGTACCAGAGTTAATCCTATCCATTGATCAAAGGAGTCTCAGTCGTATATCTCCACCCTTCACCAATTCGATGATTAGTAGTTTGGGAGTGTGGTGGTCGTCTGGAGAGAGAAGCCTTGAAGCCTGAAGCCCGAAGTTAATCACAGTTGTTGGCTGTGGGAGGAGTATGAGCCATCGATTTCAGTTTGGCGTTTGGAAGTTTGGGAGTGTGGTGGTCATCTGAAGCAAGAATCCCCAAAGCCTAAAGCCCATATGTAATACCCCAATTTCCCCCAGATTGTAAATATAACTATAACTGGCCAAGATACTTTGGCATACTATATATGTGTGAATGTTTAATTTGATGAACCTTTGTATAAAAGGTCAATGTACATATTTTATGTTAT
>ML841543.1:19423-40577 GCA_009831015.1 Picea engelmannii | reverse complement strand
TAATTTATCCTTGGTGTAATTGTTGCACTGTGTTTCCTCTTGCGCTATGTGTTGTTGAAATATTGTAACTGCAAAGAGTATTCTTATTATTATTGATATATTATTCATAGGATCAATCCCCATTGTGGATTGATCATGTTGGTCATTGTAATAGGACCAAATCCCCTTTTGCGTATTGGTCAAAAGACAATTGTAATAGGAAGAATAAGAAGTCATCCCCAACAGTTATTAAAGAGATCCATAAATATAATAAAGGTGGGTTTATCCACCTAGTTTGAGAAGTCAGCCTTGCCAGTGAAGAGACACTTCACACATGCCAGACTTGTATAAATAAAGGAGGCTAGGACCTCACTTAGACATAACTCACTTTCTCAGTTTGAGAGACAAGTTCTGATCTATTACTGACAAAGTAGAGAGAGAGTGGCGCATATCTAGGAGAGGACTTTCTGTATTAGCATAAGAGATCTCTTGGCATTATATTGGCTATCTATATTAAGGAAGTTTTGTTGGGTTTTCTTCCCCTAGAGGGTTTCCCAGGATAAATGTTGTGTCTCTTGTGATTGTGTATTTCTCAGTGATCTTGGATTATGCTATTGTTATCTAATGAAATGCAAACATCTATAATAATGGATTAAACATTAACATGGTATCAGAGCCAATATGAAGGAAGCATCTTTTGCAAGAGAAAAACGTCACTATTGTCATACCTGGAAATTAGGGTTTTTCAAAAATGAATCTTTTCAGCCCTAAAACTATCTAGAAAGTTGAACCCTCCCCTAAGGATCAATTTGGCATCATCAGCGCACCTTTTCAGTGGTTGGATCTCTCGGAAAGTGAAACCCTAGTTTCATAAAGTACCAGAAAACCAGAGTACCAGAGGTACCAGAAGTACTAGAGTACTAGAAGTACGAGAAAACCAGAAGCACCAGTCAAGAAATCCGCAGATCAAGTTTGAGGGGGTTAAAGTTTGATTTTCGAAATTCTGACTACACCAACTAACTTGCCTCAACTCAGCGCATCTATCCCCTGGATCATAATTTCAAAATTCGAAGTTTGAAAAATTAGGGTTTCCTCATAAAACCCTAAGTTGTAGTTGCAGTTGCAGTCTCAGAACTAGTTGCAGTTGGAGTACCGGATGCAGTAGCAAGCGTACTACTAGTGGTTGTCACCCTTGAAGTTTTTAAAGAGATGGTAATAATTACCACTGCTGCTAGATGGTTCCACCACCTCCAAATGCTATTAGAGGTATGTACTCTCATATGTATAAATGGTTAAACTTTAAAGAGTATTTGCAGGATAAGGGATCTCTTGCCATAAATCCAGAAGGATCTCAAGATCCAATGCATTCATAGGAATGATGCAACCCAGGTGTGATTATTCTGATATGCATCTATTTGTCATGACATTATCTTGATCAGTGTTGCATGTTGAAGCTATTATCAAATTATTAGAAGGATTAAAATTTGATCATAGAGCTTATCCTCTAACCTAATCTTATGTCAAGATAACGTATTGTCTCAGTACAAAAGACAGGTTGAAGAAAGCACTCATCACTTGAGTGAAGGAGACCTGGAAGAAAAACAAGCACTCATTCTTGAGGACAGGGCTCCAGGTTTGATTAATCAAGATTAATAAGATTCAAAGGTACACATGACAAGTTGATGACTACAGTTGAGATAACACTCGTCATAAATTATTATACTTCATAGCATGTGAGCATATAGAAGTAAATGCTTTGCCTAATACAACTAACATCTCCACTAGGAGAAACCTCGTGTGTTAGTTCCAGGTTGCCATGGAATAATGCTTGGTCACAACACTATGAGAGTGTTGAACTCATTTCGTATTATATTCCTTGCCTTTAATCTTTGCTTTAGATAAGTTACAAATGATAGCTCTAAAGGAGCCATTGTGATGATTGATCATGCTATTGCTTTATATTATTAAAGGGATATTACTCTTGCTTGTTGTTTTGTTGACCTCAGGAAGAAAAAGTGAAGGTTGCATAAGGAAACATACTAAAAGAGAAACCTTAAAAGAAGAAATCATCATTGAAAATAAGAAGGTGGCTTGTATAAAAGGGTCACTTAGAAGCTGTCATGACCCACACTATTGAAGAATCCATGTGAACTTTGTCATAGAATATTAGCTCACATCAACTACAAGGCGCTACCATACATATGCAAAGTGGTCACAGGTTTACCAGAACTCAAAGGTGACCATGAAGGCATATGCAATGGATGTGCACAAGGGAATAACATCAATAACCTATTTTCGAAGAGGGACAACAAGGTAGAAGGATTCCTATAACTCATTCATTCAGATGTATGTGGCCCAATGGCATCGTCCTCCATTAGTGGGTATGTATACTATGTATCATTCATTGATGATTATTCTTGTAAAGACCTGCATATATTTGAAATGTTCAACAAGTTCAAAGAATTCAAAGCCTTGATAGAGAAACTTTCTAAAAAGAAGATTAAGATACTCAGGTCAGATAATGGAGGAGAATATACCTCAAAAGAGTTTGTGAAATTCTGCAAAGATGATGGGATCAAGAGGGAACTCACTACTCCCTATAATCCTCAACAAAATAGTTTAACTGAAAGGAAGAACAAAACCATACTGGAAGTTGTGAAAACTATGATCCATGATCAAGATCTTCCTATGTGCTTATGGGCAGAAGAAACAATGACAATTGTTTATGTGCAGAACTGATTATGCCATAATACACTTGGGCTCAAGACACCGGAAGAGATGTTCATCGGAAAGAAGCCAGAGGTAATCCATCTCAAAATATTTGGTTGTCTAGTGTTTATTCATATACCTAAAGAAAAAAGAAACAAGTTGGACCCTTCATGAAAGAAGGAAATATTTGTGGGATACTGTGAGGTCTCCAAGGCCTTTAGAATCTATATACTAGGTCAACATCACATTGAGATAAGCAGGGATGTGACCTTTGATGAAGATGCAATGCTCAAGAAATATAAAATATGCCAGCTTGAAGAGGTATATGAAGAGGAACTCGTAATCCCCAATACTGCAATGAGGGAGGTTCCCAAAGCTGCAGAACCAGTGAGGGAAGTTGTACCCTCCCCTGATGAGGATCTTCTAGAAGACCATGATATAGTAGAAGTGCAAGAACCTCCTCAGATGATGATCCTCCATAAAAGAAATCCATCTTGGGCTAGAGATCTTATTCAAGATGGAGAGAAGTACAGTGTTTCCCAAGGAACCACGAGATAGGTGAAAAGACAAAAGACATTCTCCAGTTATACGGCTTTGATGTGTGACCTCCTAGAAGAGGAGCCTACCTATTTTGAAGAATCCATTCAAAGGAAAGAATGGGCAGATGCCATGACAGAGGAATACCAATCCATAATGAAGAACGAAGTATGGGAAATAGTTCCCAGACCGAATAATAAAGATGTGGTATCCTCGAGATGGCTCTTCAAAATAAAACATGTTGTTGATGGAAGTATTGAGAACTATAAAGCAAGATTTGTCGCTCGTGGCTTTTCCCAGAAGGAAGGCATTGACTATGAAGCGACATTCACTCCTATGGCCAGATACACCTCGATCAGGACCATCATAGCTCTTGCATCTAAGATAAAGTAGAAGCTGCATCAGATGGACATGAAGACATCTTTCCTAAATGGTGCCATCGAAGAGGAAGTGTATATGGAGCAACCTCAAGGATTTGAGGTTGAATACAGGAGGTCTCATGTCTTCATATTGATTAAATCCTTATACGGATTGAAGCAAACTCCTAGAGCTTGGTGTGGCCGTATAGACAGTTTCTTGACGAGCTTAGGATTTACCAAGATTAAAGCAGACTCAAATATCTACTTCAAAATTATGAATAATGAGCCAGTAATCTTACTGTTATATGTGGATGACTTATTCTTAACTAGAGAAGAAAATATCATCACTGAATGTAAAATGAGACTTGCCTCAGAATTTGAAATGAAATACCTTGGCCTAATGCACTATTTCTTAGGTCTTGAGGTATGGCAGAGTCCTGAGAGGATCTTCCTTAGCCAAGGGAAGTATACGATCGAAATATTAAAGAGATTCGACATGCTGGAATGCAAGCCCATGAATACACCCATGGAAGTGAAGTTGAAGTTGTTGGTCGATACATCATCAGAATTGATTGATGCCACATTGTATAGGTAGATTATTGGATCGTTGATGTACCTGACGAACACTAGACCAGACATTTGTTTTTCCATGAACACCTTGAGTCAGCTTCTGGTAGAACCCATACGTGTTCACTTAGTGTCTGCAAAACATGGATGAGGTACCTCAAAGGTACAATAGATTATGGTCTCAGCTATGATGGAGATCATAATTTCACATTGAATAGATATAGTGATGCAGATTGGGCAGGAAGTGTTTCTGACAGGAAAAGTACTTCAGGATGTTGTTTCAATTTGGGATCAGCTATGATCTCGTGGTAGAGTAGAAAGCAATCTAGTATTTCTCTCAGCGCAATGGAAGAATAATACATTGCTGCATGTTCTGCTAGCTACGAAAGTTATTGACCAGCCTATTTGACTTGGAGATGAGAGCAACCATGATTCTATGTGATAACTAGAGATGCATAGAGATGACAGAGAATCATGTATTCCATGACAGGTCGAAGCACATAGAGATCCGTTATCATTACATCTGCGACATGGTATAGAGAGGAGCCTTAAAGATCCAATACATTACCACGAATGAATAGGTTGCTGATGTGTTGACCAAGCCTCTATCTCGTGTAAAGTTTAAGTACTTCCGAGATAATCTTGGCATAGTCTAAAAGGACCCTCCTCGAAAGAGGGAGTGGATGCTGAGATGAGACATCTCTTGCTTCCAACCTGATGGTTGCGACGTAAAGCAAGATGATGTGATATGACTAGTACTGTGCTTCCAGCTGGAGAGCTATGACGTAAAGCCAGACTAGTATCCTGCTTTCGACCTGATGGTTGCGACGTAAAGCAGGATGAGTACCTTGCTTCTGACCCAACTATCAGACGTAAAGAAAGATGAGATGTGTTCCTTGCTTCTGACCTAGTTGTCAGACGCAAAACAAGATGAGATGTTCCTTTCTTCTGACCTAGTTGTCAGACGTAAAGCAAGATGAGATGTGTTCCTTGCTTCTGACCTAGTCGTCAGACGTAAAGCGAGATGAGATGTTCCTTGCTTCTGACCTAGTTGTCATACGTAAAGCAATATGAGATGTGTTCCTTGCTTCTGACCCGGTTGTCATACGTAGAGAAATATGAGATGTGTTCCTTGCTTCTGACCCAGTTTTCAGATGTAAAGAAAGATGAGATGTTCCTTGCTTCTGACCTAGTTGTCAGGCGTAAAGCAAGATGAGATGTTCCTTGCTTATGACCTAGTTTTCATATGTAAAGCAAGATGAGTTGTGTTCCTTGATTTTGAACGAGTTGTCAAATGTAAATAAAGAAGAGATGTTCCTTAATTCTGACCGAGTTGTCATACGTAAAGCAAGAAGAAATGTTCCTTGCTTCTGACCGAGTTGTCAGACGTAAAGAAAGAACAGATGTTCCTTGCTTCTGACCTAGTTGTCAGACGTAAAGAAAGAAGAGATGTCCCTTTCTTCTAACCGATTTGTCAGATGTAAAGCAAGATGATATGATGAGACTAGCACTGAGCTTCTCACTGAATAGTTGTGACATAAAGCCATTCTAGTATCCTGCTTCCAACCTGATGGTTGTGATGTAAAGCAGGACGAGTATATTGTTTCCATCTTGAGTGTTGTGATGTAAAGAAAGACGATGAGATGAGACAAGTACTGAGCTTCCATCTTGACAGCCGTGGTGTAAAGCCAATCTTGTATTATGATGAGCTAGCCTTGTGTTGTGATGATGATGATGTATCGGTTTTTATACTAATACATATTGATGCAGATGATGATGGCATTCCTTTGAGAATGATGACGTTGTCGATGAAGAAAACTTCTGATGATTTATAGATATGTCAGCCAAGATGATTATGATGAAGTTGTCCTCCCACTTGATGTTTTTGATGATGTTGTCCTCTCTCTCTTGCATGATGTTGCTGAAGAATACCCTTCTTGTTAAGGGGGAGTGTTGAAATATTGTAATTGCAAAGAGTATTCTTATTATTACTGAAATATTATTCATAGGATCAATCCCCATTCTGGATTGACCATGTCAGTTATTGTAATAGGACCAAATCCCCTTTTGTGGATTGGTCAAAAGACAATTGTAATAGGCAGAATAAGAAGTCGGCCCCAACAATTATTAAAGAGACCTAGAAATATAATAAAGGTGGGTTTACCCACCCAGTTTGAGAAGTCAGCCCTGCCAGTGAAGAGAGACTTCACACGTGCCAGACTTGTATAAATAAAGGAGGCTAGTGCCTCACTTAGACATAACTCACTTGCTCAGTTTGAGAGACAAGTTCTAATCTGTTACTAGCAAAGTAGAGAGAGAGTGGTGCACATCTAGGAGAGGACTTTATGTATTAGCATAAGAGATCTCTTGGCATTGTATTGGCTATCTATATTAAGGAAGTTTTGCTGGGTTTTCTTCCCCTAGAGGGTTTCCTAGGATAAATTTCATGTCTCTTGTGATTGTGCATTTCTCAATGATCTTGGATTATTCTATTGTTATCTAATGAAATGCAAACATCTATAATAATGGCTTAAACATTAACATGTGTCACAACTCTTCATGCATTTGTTCTTCTTCTAATTACTTATGTGTTTCACGTTGCACTTCTTTGCGCAAGAGGGATTCTTCCAATACTGTAGATGCCATGCGCTACAATTCTTCACATTCTTGGGCTTCTTCCAACACATTTTGCATAGTGAGATTCAATTATTCACATGCTTTGTCCTCTTCTAGGTCCTTCTATGTATCATGTGATAATTTATTTTGTTGTGCAACATTAAATGTAGGAGGTGCTTGCGCTACTTTTATGATATTTCTATCTGCAGTATAAACTTAACTTTCTCCTTTTTCGAGGTTCATTCCCGTACAAATTTCTCCTTGGGTTACCACCTGTACATCCACTTATTTAGAATTTTGGTTTTTTCATGGCTACATGATGACCATATTGCAATGTCACTTCTTGTCTTCCCATTTGGCCAATATCTCAGGGAAATCATTTGTGACATGGTTTGCACTATGGAAATATCTACAAAGTGCATGAGGTTTGGTGTAGAAAGTTACAGTTGCATGGTGAGGTTTTTAAGATGATATTGTACCTACGTGATCCCTAGTGAAGTTTAAATTTCTCCTAGTGTGACCTCTAAATACATTGCAATTTCCACGACGTATACCTAGGTTGTTACCTTTTTCCGAGTGAGGGAGACATGAATGTGTGGTAGGAATCCAAAAATAATCCATTCTCTGTGTTAGATGTCTTGGAGCTAAAATGTGAGTCTCTCAAACATAATCTTGAACCTGTAGTCATAATCCGAGATGGTTTCTCCAATTTATTTCTTGATCTCTTTTACCTCTGTTATACCTTATGATTTCGACATAGACTCATGAGTTCCCTTAGTATATCTCTCTTTATCTCCTTTATAGACCTTTCTTTTCCTACCAATGCATTAGATTTTTACTTCATGTATCATGTAAGAGATCTATCTCTAAATGTGGTCTCTAGTTGCACAACATTGGATGTCTCATCCATGACTCTTTTCACAGACCATATAGATTCACACATAAACCAATGTTTCTTCACATCATATCTTCCCATCCAAGGACATGCAAGAATATTAAGGTTTGAATATTAGTTCCTCATACTTGAACTAGATCTCTGTCTTCTTGACTATGTACTAGTTGATGTTGATACCGAAGTTCTTTTTTGTGAAGTTATGTTGACTCCAGTTTCCCATTCACTCATCTCTTTTAATATTTCTTATTCTACTTCTCCTACCTCTTAACATTATTTGGTTCTTTCTTATTGATGAAAAATTCATGAGGTGGGTGGTTCAAAGAGGGGTTTCTCCATAGTCTCTAATATTCTTTGGTGAGGGATACGAAAGATCTCCCTATCTCTAATCGTGAAAACTCGTTCATAATTGCCAAAGCCTCTGCTCCTTCTTGGAGGGATCTGTCGCTATATTTTGTTGCATTAGTGCTACTACTATGTGCCCCATATTATGATGTAACTACATCTCTTACTGGTCAAGGGGATATGACTTCATCTTATTTGACCCTACTTCCACTACATCTAGTATCTTCTCTTGATATCTCTCTCCTTATTTCTCCTCTTTTCAAAGGAATTTATTATTCTATGCTTCTCACTAGCATATAACTTTCTTCCACAAACCCTTTTGGTTCGGTCTCTCTTCTCCTAATATTGGATATAACTACTCATTCTTCACCCCTTGATTTGTTTTCTCCACCTCTCTACTCAACTTTCCTTTATTAAAATATGAAATCAATAAAAATAAAATAAAATATATAAGAAAATTAAATAAAAATCTAAAATCAAATCAAATAATTATGAGGTGGGTAGGCAATATGTGGCCCATATGCCTTCAGATGAATCCAATCATATGAAAAACATAAAACATGGGTTCAACCTTCGAAAATTTAGTTTTCCATTGAGGGTTACGTGTGGAGGTCTGAGTATTGTGATGGTTCCATGGCCTGCCACTTGAAGGGAACAGACATGGCTTCTAAGTATACCCTTCCTTTGATCGGCTCCTTGCTTTCTCTGGATGTTTGTGGTGGAGAGCCTAGAGACCAGGTGTGAGCGCACAGTCTACATGCAATGGTGCGACTATTTTTTTTTGTTTTTTGTTTTTTGTTTTTCTTCAATGTCGGTTCTTTTGTTTCTTTTTTTCAATTCCAGTTGATGGGGGTTCAACTAGATGTTATGAGAGTTCATACATGGTGTTTAAGCAATGTGACGGATGTAGAAGAGGGATTTTCCTCTTTAAGAGCGACGAGACTTCTTACCCGTGACCAAGGTTAATTTTTGCAGCTCGTTTCTGATAAATTGTGAAGCAAGAAATGCAGAGAGAAAAAAATAGAACAGAAAACAGTATATTAGAATATATGAAGAAGAGTACAATGAGAAGTTCAGAAGTAGCAAGTATGAAGAAGTACTATGCAATGGGAGATGGCTAAGCTAAATAGGCTCAAGCAAAACAGGAATAGAAAGTACAGCTATCCAGAACAACTGGCAGTGTACAGTCAGCCTGTTGAGGCTACATTATATTTAACACTCCCTCTTAAACTCAACAGTTACAAACATCAACACTGATTATGCCTAAGTGTTGTATTTGAAAATCAAAAACCGATTTTCCCAGTGGATTTGTAAAGATATCATCAAGCTGATCTCGAGAACCACATAATTGTAGTACAATATTACCATTATTGACTAGCTCGCGTATGAAATGAAAACGAGTGTCAATGTGTTTGCTTTTCTTGTGAAACACATGATTTTTGGATAAAGCAATTGCTGAAGTATTGTCACAGAAAATTTGAGTTGGATCTTTTTCCGTATGTGACATATCTTTCAATATTCTTCTCAGCCACACAACTTGACAAGAAGTTGAGGTAGCAGCGACATACTCTGCCTCTGCAGAAGATATTGAAACAATTGGTTGCTTCTTTGATGCCCATGAGATTAGGTTTGTACCCAGTTGAAAAACATGTCCAGATGTGCTTTTCCTGTCATCTAGGTTGCCTGCAAAATCACTGTCTGTGTAACCAAAAAGTTGATTACTATTAGATTTAGTGTACCATAAGCCAAAATTGAGAGTTCCTGCAACATATCTCAAAATTCATTTCACCATTTTCCAATGAGAATCTTTTGGGGATTCCATGAATCTGGAAACAAGGCTAGATCCATACATTATGTCAGGCCTAGTTATTGTAAGATACAACAAACTGCCTACTAAACTTTTGTATAGGGTAGAGTCCACTGTAGGACCTTCATATTTCTTGCTCAATTTTGTGTCTAATGGTATGGGGGTTTCTGCTGGATTACATCCTTCCATGCAAAATCTTTTGAGGATGTCTGCTGCATACTTTTGCTGACAGAGAAAAATGCCTTTGGCTGATTGATGAACCTCAATCCCTAAAAAATATTTCATTATGCCAAGATCTGTCAGCTCAAACTCAGATTGCATGGCATGTTTAAAATCTATTAATTCAAGATTTATTGTATAGATCATGTCATCAACATATAAACATACAATCAAAATTTTACCGTGCTGATCTATTTTGGTGTAAAGAGTTGGCTCATTTTGACTTCTGCTGAAACCACGTTTGATCAGATAAGTGTCAATTTTGTTGTACCAAGCTCCTGGAGCTTGCTTTAAGCCATACAAGGATTTCTTCAAGTGATATACTTTGGCTGGGTGCTCTTGGACTTCAAATCCAGGTGGATGATCGACATAAACTTCTTCTTCTAGGAAACCATTCAAGAATCCTGACTTGACATCCATCTGGTATACTTGCCATTTGTATTGGGCTGTTATGGCCAATAGAGTCCTTACAATGTCTAATCTTGCTACTGGAGAAAAAGTTTCACCATAATCAGTACCAGGTTGTTGTGAGAATCCTTTGGCAACAAGTCTTGCCTTGTGTTTTTCAATCTACCCTTTTTCATTGAATTTAGTTTTGTAAACCCACTTGACACCAATACTCTTATTGTGACTTGGAAAATCAACAAGATCCCATGTCTTGTTCTTCTCAATGGAGTCAATTTCTTGGTTCATGGCTTGAACCCATTGTGGCTCCTTAGTTGCTTCCTTAAAGGATGTAGGTTGACATGACATTAAAGCAAAAAGGTTGTGTTGTTCAAAGTCATCCAACTGCTAATGGATTTCTCTCAAACTTCGAGTTCTCTGATTTTGTGGTTCAGAGAATGATTCTCTGCTGGAAGTTGAGTTATCCTGAGAATTTTCAGGTTGCCTTTGTACCTGCAGTCTTGGAAGAATAGTTTGAGGTACTTATTGTCCTGAATTTTCTGCATTTTCAGAACTTGGCAACAATGAATTATGACTGTCCATTTGCTAATTTTCTGAATCATTCCAGAATTGATTTTCCAGAAATTTTACATCTCTGCTGAGAATTAATTTCTTGGTTATTGGATTGTAAAGCCTGTAAGATTTAGATGTTTCACTATATCCAGTGAAAATACATTTCTCACTTCTGTCATCAATTTTCTTCCTTAATTTGGAAGGTATGTGTGCATATGTTATGCATCCAAATGTCCTTAGATGTGCAACATTTAGCTTTGTCCCACTCCATGCTTCTTGGGGAACTTTCATCTTTACACTTGTGGTTGGAGATATATTCAAGAGATAGACTGAGCATGCTACTGCTTCAGCCCAAAACCTATTTGACAAACTTTTCTCTTTAAGAAGTGTTCTTGCCATATTCATTATTGTCTGATTTTTTCTTTCAACCACTCCATTCTGTTGTGGAGTATACCTGGTTGTTGTTTGCATGATAATGCCTTGTGATTTGCAGAAATTTGCAAATTCTCTGGAGTTTTATTCGCCTCCTCCATCTAACCTGAGTGCTTTGATATATTTTCCACTCTATTTTTCATCTTCTGCCTTGAATTCTTTGAATTTTGCAAAAGTTTCAGACTTGTGTCTGAGAAAATAGATCCATATTTTTCTTTTGAAATCATCATTAAACATTAGAAAGTAAAATCTACCACCTATTGACTCTATTTGAATTGGGCCACATAGGTCAGTCTGAACAAGTTCAATATGATGTTTGGCTTGATTGGAAGACCGTGGAAAACTAGTTCTCTTATGTTTTCCAAGTATGTAAGACTCACATGGGGGGATTTGCTCTTTAAATATAGGAAGACCTTTGACCATGGAGTTCTTCTGAAGAAGTCTTAGACTCTTAAATGGTAGATGTCCAAATCTTGTATGCCAAACCATAGTTTCATTAAGGGTGGATGCACTTTGTGCATATGGTTGAATCAGATTTGCAGTTCTGAGGGTAAGGGGAAACATCCTATTTGGAGTCATATGGATTTCATAAATCAATTTTCTTCTTGGGATTTTGTCATATATCTTACAAGATGTTCCCTCAAAAAGTACCTTATAGCCATGTTCAATGAGTTTTCCTACACTTAGCAAATTATTTTTTAGATCTGGAACATGATAGACATTGTTTATGTCTTTCTTTACATTCTGTTTAGTAAGAATAGGAACAATTACTTTTCCTTGAACTTTAACTAAATAATCATTTCCAAGTGTAATATCAGATGAGATTGAAGAATCAATGCATGAAAGTAATTCTTTGTTACCTGTAATGTGATTGTTGCGTCCACTGTCCAACAACCAGAGATCTTTAGGTTGTTCTTCAGTCTTGTGGCATGAGAGAAACATACCTCTTGAGGTTTCTCCCATATGATTTGACACATGTGCTCTTCCTGAGAGATGATCTACTTGCTTCTTCCTGCATTCAGATTCATAGTGCCCATACTTTTTTCACTAATAGAATTGTATACTTGATTTCTCATTTGATCTTCTCCCTCTGCCTCTTTGAGGCTGGAAATTCTGATGTTGATTTTGTTGTTGATGTCTTTGACCTTGGAAATTTTGATTCAGATATTGTTGTCTATTACCTCCACTGGAGTGAGGGTTACTTTGATTGCTCCCTCTTCCTTGGTGACCTCTGCTTCTTCCTCTGCCTCTCCCTTTGCTGAAGGAGAATTGAGTTTTGAAAGCATTGGAGATTAACTCATTTGTGAGATGTAGTCTGGTCTCATGTGTCACCAGAGAACCGATTAATTCATCTGTTGAAAAACTTGACAGATCCTTGGATTCAAGGATTGTTGTTACAACCATGTCGAATTTCTTTGGTAAACTTCTGAGGATTTTCTCAACAATGCGTTGATCAGTGATGGTTTCACCAGTCAATCTGATCTGGTTCACGCTGCCCATGACTCTGGTCATGAACTGATCCACATTTTCAAACTCTATCATCCTTAGAGTCTAGAATTGTGTCCTCAAGGTCTGCAGTTTAATTGTTTTGACCCTGTCATTTCCTTGATAGGAAGATTTAAGGATTTCCCAGGCCTGTTTTGAAGTACTAGCACCTATGATTTTTTAGAAAATTGAATCATCCACAGAATTTTGAATCCAAAATTTATCTTTATTTTCTTTGTTTCTCTACGTTGCTTGAGCAATTTTTTGCTGATTAGTCATGGCGGACAGGTCTGCTGGATCTGGTTCCACATATCCATGATCCACTAGATCCCAATACTCTTGTGCTTGCAAGAAGGATCTCATCCAAAGAGACCAGAACTCGTAGTTCTTTCCAAGAAGAATTGGACCCTGAGTTGGTTCTAAATTGCTAGATGACGCCATATTTTTAAAAATTTTGCAGAAAAAAACAGAGGGAAATTTTGTATTTACCTTTTTCTATTTCTTAAACCCAGGTCTGCTGCTAGCTTGCAGGTATTCTAGAATGTTGTGTTGCAAGATTTGGTGAGTGTCGATGTCGCGAGTTTCTGGCTTCGCGAGATTTGAGCTTGGGACTTTGTTAGATGAGTCCTCTGAACACTTCAACTGTCGATTGCCGATGAGAGCTTATCGGCCTTGAATTGGCTCTTAGTCTTTGTTCAATGTGACCACGTGCCTTAATGTTAAAGCTCTATGGGCTTTTCCGGTTCTTTTTCCTTCAATTTACTGAAATGCGAAATTTGCCTTTGGACAAATCAACGGTCCAGATCTGTTGATGATCTGACGGTCCATATCTTATGACCAGAACTCATAAGACTGCAATCAAACCTCTTATCGGGATTCAGGGTTTTGAGAGTCGAAATGTATTGGAACTCTTGTCCACAGAATCCCCGATTTCCCGATTCTTGATTTCATGATGGATGACCTTTCCTTTCGGGAAATTTCTCGATTGCTTTAATCTCTACCACGTGTCCTCCTATATTGGATAGTCCTGATATCTCCTTGTGATTTCGTGATTTGATCTGTTTCGAACGTCTCGTCTCTAGGATCCGTGAAATGCTGAACCCCAGTGTACCGATTGAATCTCCCGATCTCTCCCACGTGTCTCCTTAAAATGGACGGCTCTGATCATTTACGGGGTTTTCACCATAAAGAAACCTGATCCCTTGTCCTCAAGATTCACGATTTATCGAATCTCGATTTACGGAGCCCTCAGATTTACGGAGCCCTCAGACTTTTCTGGAGCCCTTGGATTTATGCCACGCGTCCCCTCAAGATGGATGGTCCTCGTCATTTCGTGATTTCGTGACTTATGACTCCAAATTCCCTGTCAACTGAGAATACCAATTGCCGAGATGCTGACGGTTTCCTCAATTTCCGCCACGTGTCCAAAAAAATGGACGGTTGTGATCTTATCGCTATTTTGTGAATCGCAATTTCGCAACTTTCGTTGTGGAGTGTCTTTCATCAACAAGACCTCTGATATCCTGAACTCCGAAATGCCGATGGAGTGATGGCTTGGATCTGCTGCCACTTGTCCTATGAGATGGATGGCTCACAATCCTCTCAGGATTTCGCCATACGTGATGTTGGGATTTCACGTATCAGAGTTTTGGAGAGAAGTCTCCTTCACTCGTCCAACTCCCAATTCCCGATTTTGTGATGGAAAAAATATCGACGACTCACGATCTTTCTCGATCCAATGGTCCAGAATGACTCGTGATCTCGCAATTCACGAATTCTCACGACAGTCTTATGACCTTTACACCTACGAGTCAGTGAAATGCCGAGATCTCGCCACGTGTCTCTTGATGGACGGTCCATATGTTGTCGGGATTTCTTGACTTCACAAGTCAAAACTTCTCCTGTGCACTCCAGAGGACTAAACCTCGTGCACTTTCTCACTGATCCAATGGTTGTCAGGCCTCTGCACAAGATCTAACGGCTGGAATTATTTCACCTTTTCCACGCTCTCTTCATCCCTTCTGAACTGGTTTCCCACTCTGGATATGTTCACAGGATGAATCTTATGGCCTCAATGGCTATTCTTTGCACATGAGATGTGTTCTTTGCTCCTTAGACGCGATCTTTGCTGCATTTGCAAGGATTTTCTTCTGCGGAAGAAAAATTCATGAATCTTTCAAAGATTTGAAAGAATCTCACGAGTTCTTTGTTCTCTGCTGCAATCTTTGACAGTTTTGAGAGAATTCCCGTAAATGTTTAAACGATTCTTCCTTCTGCAGGAATCTTTAACGAATTTGAACGAATTCTTCGAGTTCTTCAAATGTTCCTATGTCCTCCAGCTCTTCTTCGTGAATCTTTGATGATTCTTTGAAAAATGAACAAGAATATTTATTGTTTCTTCATTCTCGATCTCTGCTTCCTTCTCGTGTTTCTGCTCCTTGAAAATTTTGAGCGTAGTGCACTCTGCGACCTCGCATGAGCTTCTTACGCTGATCTTTAAGCGTATGATAGTCTTCTTCCTCGTGGAATTTTCCTACGAGGATATTTCAAGAGTATGACAAAAAGCTCTCCCAACCTTGTGAAAAGTTTGTGTTGAACTGCTCTCAAGATCCGTGTAAGATCTGCGTTGTTTGAGGATCATTTTTCTCTCCAGCCTGTGTGAAGAGGCTTACTACTATAGCTCTGATACCATGATAAATTGTGAAGCAAGAAATGCAGAGAGAAAAGAATAGAACATAAAATAGTATATTAGAATATATGAAGAAGAGTACAATGAGAATTTCAGAAGTAGTAATTCTGAAGAAGTACTATACAATGGGATATGGTTGAGCTAAATAGGCTCAAGCAAAATAAGAATAGAAAGTACAGTTGTCCAGAACAGCTGGCAGTGTATAGTCAGCCTGTTAAGGTTACATTATATTTAACAGTTTCGTCTCATTCTTGCCTGGTCGAATTGTGGTGAGGTGTATTTCCTTTGGGTACATGCTATGGTTTCCATGGACGCAGCCCAAAGGTGGCGCAACAACTTCTACGACCTTCCCAGGGGATAATTACAATTTTTTTTAAATTTTATTTAAAAAAATTGTATTATTTATTTATATCATTTTTTAAAATTATTTTAATAAGGTTTTTATTTATTAATTTATGTTACTTTTCATTCTCTATCCGTTAAAAAGTAGTTTCACTATGTTAATAATTGGTTTATAGAAATAAAGAATAGTAATATGTTTACAATATGATATAATTATTTATATAAGATAAGTTGAATTGGTAAGAAAATTGATGCAATATATTTAAAGATAATTATATTATAATGGTTAAATCACATTCTTCCCCCAAAAAGTGTTATCATATATAAGATAAGTTGAATTGATAAGAAAATTGATGCAGTTTATTTAAAGATAATTATATTATGATGGTTAAATCACACTCTTCCCCAAATAAGTGTTATCAAAGTGCATATGTCGAACCTGGTAATTGTAATTAGATTTTACTTCTATTCAATTTACACTTTGTTCTTTAGTGAAGATTTAGTACATGCCAAAATTTGTGTGAACATGGTTGACATTAGGTCAACCATTATTAGGTTGCAAGAGACATTCAATGTAAAGAGTTATATTATTTTTCTCTTTTAATAATGATGTTCTTTCAGTTTTTAGAAATGATCAAATGGGAGGCATAAAGACTCAAATAACCACTTATTGAAGTAATTACTTACTCTCATATAGATTATTTGATTATTTCAAGCTATTTGAATTTTAGAGATTGGACACATGACATAAAACACATTTTTAGTTATTCTTATTGTTAAGAAAAAGAATTTCTTATTTGATTATTTCAAGCTATTTGAATTTTAGAGATTGTACACATGACATAAAACACATTTTTAGTTATTCTTATTGTTAAGAAAAAGAATTTCACATTTTTAGTTATTCTTATTGTTAAGAAAAAGAATTTCTTAAGGCATCAAAGTTTCATAACTTCTATGTTGTTATTTTTTTTTCTCCTTTAGATTTTATATTTAAAGGTTAATTTGATTTTATATCATAAATTTGTGTAAGTTTTTAATTCTTTTAATATTATTTGTCTTTATTCTCTCATTTGGATTTAAAATGTTAATTTATTTTGATTTCAATTTGTATCATATTTTAATATTCTAATCATGTTAGTTTTTTATTTTTAATATTTTCCTCTTAAATTTTTTATTATATTTTAATTAAAAAATTATGGATGGTTGCTAGCAGGGAAAATTCCCCTATTATTATGTTGGTTTGAAGTATAGGTAGAGCATTGATCTCTCTTAAAAGAAAATTCTATTCCTAAACTACCCCAAAACTATCTGAACTTTAAAGACAAGAGAGGGGAAAGTAGGTGTACCTTAGGTCCTTTCGGCTGGTGTAGACCTCCTTTACCTTTGTAGCTTCTTGGATTGTTGGTCTCCTTCCAAAGCTAACCTACAAAAAGCTTAGGAAAATAACGCTACAATATATACTATCTCTACTAATCAATGTTAGCGTTCAGATGTATATATAAGTGCATAAACCAAATGCAAGAAAATAAACACAATGTTTGGGACACAAAAGAACTCTTTTATTCAAATATGAAGCTTACAAAGATTACAACCTTCTTATTGGAAAAATCTCCATCAAGCAGGCTCATGCTCGTCTTATTACTGCTCGAAGTACATCATTCTAATACTTTCCTCTCGCAACCAACTGGTATCTTGGGAAAAGGGAAATGGTTGTATAAGGAGAAAGGGATGGAGGGGAATGCTGAGGCCAAATCTAATAAAGGGATGAAAAACTTGGGTTAGAAGGGGAAGGGATTTTGGTAGAGTTTCTTTGTTCTCTTTCTTGTGTTGTAAATGGGACACCAAGGCCTCTTTTTATATGAGAAAAAGATGTTTATTCGGTTCGGGGATGGGATACAATGGGTAAAATGGTTGGGAAAACCTCGATAGCCCATAAAGTCCTGTGAATTCCTTGTAACTTTTTATTTTTTGCAAATTTTGGAGGTAAATTCACGTTATCTAGCATGGATGTATCATATGTACATATGTTGTCTAGTATATAACGTCCATGTGTATACTGGCTATAGTTCAACAGGGTGTGTACATCTTCCAAAAAATGGTGTTTTAAGAAGGATCCTCAACAGTAAATTGGAAAATTCTGTAAGTAGAAAGGCCAATGCCATGTATGCATAGGTAGAAAATTTTTGAACTATAACAGATGCCCCCTAATGTGTGAGGTCAGAAGAGAAATTGATGACTGAAATACATTACAATATCTCTATCAGTGGGAAGGGACTGAGTTGAGTGAGCCCAAGACCATAGTTTGGGAGTGTTCCATCTGCAAAACAATGATAATCTCTCTGAGGTGAGCATACCCGTGTCCGGGATAAAATAATAATGGACACGAATCAAGTACACTGCAAATCCATGTCATATAAATGTTTATATAAAGTGTAGTCGTGAGAAATTGTTAAGAACCAAATATCAATATAGCATAGAAAAACCTTAGAAAAAGTACTCAACGCCTTGAAAAAGAGATAACTTCAGATAATAAGCCTCTTCGAGCGGGCAACCTCCTTTTACCCCACTTAAATGTTCAAGTACAAGATGATTCAAAATGAAAATGTCTCCTTGGTATATGTAGGAGACTAGGAGGTATAATTACAACTAATGGCCTAAAGCCGACATAAATAAAATAACATTACTAATATAATATGCCCCAATTAAGGGGTAATGAGCCAATATTAGGGCTTAACATGCCCCTCCCCTTGAGACAAGTGTTGTCCGCAATGCTTGAGTAACTATGGATGCTTATGTATAAAAGACTCATCTTCCCAAGTGGAATCTTCAACTGATAGTCTCCTCCATTTAATGAGATACTCTGAAATGGATCTGCTCCTCAGCTGGCGAATTCTTGTGTTAGTGATGGCTTTAGGCTCCAATATGATTTTACCTTCCTCATCAATTTCTGGCAATATAGTTTGAACTGGGATCTTGTCGCCTATAACCTTCTTTAGGCATGAAACATGGAAAATGGGGTGTACTCATGAAGATGTAGGCAACTCCAATTTGTATTCCATAGTACCAATCTTTTGCAACACCTTATAAGGGTCATAGTACTTTGGTGATAATTTACTATCCTTCTTGGCTGCTTGCTTGAGGGACATCTATTTGTATGGTTGTAGTATTAAAAACACCCAATCCCCTACTTCAAAACTTCTTTCACTGCGATGTTGATATGCTTGTTGTTTTATGCAATTCTATGCCATGGTCAGGTTGTCCTTTAAGATTTGGAGAACTTGTTGTTGATTCTCGATGTGATCTTCCACTGCTTGAACCTTATATTTTTCTTTTAGATAAGAAGTGATGGAAGGAGGGCGGGATCCATAAAGTTCCATAAATGGTGTCATTTTTGTTGCAACATGAAAGGAAGTGTTATACCACCATTCTACCAAGGGTAACCATTTGAACCATTGTGTTTATTTATCAGAGACAAAGCAATGAAGGTAGACTTCCAAAAATTTGTTCACTATTTTGGTTTTTCCATCAGATTGAGGATGATAGGATGAGCTATGATCCAATTGAGTACCCAAACAAGAAAATAATTCTGTCCAAAAATGTCAAGTGAAGATGGGATCTCTGTCACTTAAAATAATATTTGGGATGCCATGTAGCTTTTGAGCTATCTCCATGAATGTGGTGGCAATTATACTAGCTTTGAAGGGATGAGCGAGCGCACAAAAGTGCGTGTACTTGGTCAATCTATCAACAATCACGATGATGACACTCTTTCCTTCAGACTTTGGTAACCCTATGATGAAATCCATGGAAACCTCCTCCCATCACTGATTTGGGATGGATAATGGTTGTAAAAGACCTGTGGTCTTAATTTTTTCCACCTTATTTTGTTGGAAAACCAAACATTCTGCTACAAACCTTTGAACATCAGTTTTAAGGCCATCCCCCAAAAAATCCTTCTTGAATATATGGTAGGTTTTCAAAAATCCTGAATGCCCCCCTACTGGAGAGGTGTGAAATTCCAATAGTACATTTTGTTTGAGTTGAGAGTTCTTACATAAATATAAGCGATCTTTGTACCATAGTGAATCATTTTACCATGTAAATGTATTTGATGCACTGGAATCCTACTGCAACCTTTGAATGAGAGTCCACACTTTTTTGTCATTCTTCCATTCATCCCTTGCTTCTATTATCCAATCGGGTTGGATGATCATGATAGCACAAAGAAAGGCCTCAACATCTTCATCCTTTCTTGAGGGTGCATCTACCACAACATTTTTCTTCCCCTTTTTATAGACAATTTCAAAATCATAACCCAATATATTGGTTACCCATTTTTGTTGTTCTTATGAAGATAGTCTTTGTTCCAAGAAGTATTTAAGACTATCATGATCTTTTTTGACCTTGAAGTGCCTACCTATTAGGTAAGGATGCAATTTCTTCAATGCATGTAGTATTTCCATCATTTCCTTCCCATAAATTGGTTTGTGTAATTCCTTTCCCTTGAGTGGTCGACTTTCAAAATCCAGGGGCCTTCCTTCTTGCATTAGGACAACACCAAATCCATTTCCCGAGGCATCACATTCCACAATAAAGGTTTTTGTGAAGTTTGGAGTGGTCAAGACATGAGCTTTTCACATCACCTCTTTAAGTTGTTCAAAATATTTAGTTTCCTCTGGAGTCCATGAAAATGCATCCTTCTTAGTTAGTGTCGTTAAAGGTGTTGTTATTCTTCCATAGTCCCGAACAAACTTGCGGTAGTAACCTATCAAACCCAAAAATCCTCTAAGATTCTTCAATGTTTTGGGAATTGGCCAGTCCATCATGGCCTTAATCTTGTTAGGGTCTACCTTGACACCTTCACGAGATACAATATGACCCAAATACTCTACCTCCTTTACACCAAAGAAACATTTGGATGGTTTGGAATATAGTTGTTTCTCCTTTAGTAGTTGTAGCACCTTGTCAACATGTCGCACATGATCCTCCCAAGAATTGATATAGATTAGTATATCATCAAAAAATACTAACACAAAATTTTGAAGGAAGTTCTTGAAAATGGAATTCATCAACCCATGGAATGTGGAAGGTGCATTTGTAAGGCCAAAAGGCATGACCAAAAATTCATAATGTCCTTCATGAGTTCGGAATGTTGTTTTTGGGATATCTTCTTCCTTCATTCTGATCTGATGATACCCTGAACGAAGATCCAATTTTGT